>CAKOAT010258487.1:424505-453245 GCA_932364175.1 Eruca vesicaria subsp. sativa | reverse complement strand
CTCCAAAGGTTGTAGAGATCCTTCTCCCTCAAAATTACAAAGTATTGAAATCCAAAAGCTCTAGAGTTGTTTCTCTGGTAAAAAGTAGCGTAGCATAATGTAGAAAATAGGAAAAGAAGATATATGGAGGCTGCTGGCGGCTGGGAGAGAAAAATAGGAGAATTAGGGCAAATCCCGAAATATGTTGTATTTTCCTTAAAAATCGCTGCCGCAGGAACAGCTGTTCCGCGAGACTGTTCCGCGTGAAAATTCCCAAATTGCACTCTTTTTCTCCAACTGGCCCATCTTCCATCCAAAGCAACTTCATACCTGTAATGACTTAAAAAGGACTAAAAAGACTCGATAAAGACTCAAAAACACTTTAGAAAACATTGTTAGAATATCACACCACAATGGGACTCCACTGATCCTACATACGCTTCCCGGGATTGACGAACTCGTTCGTCTTCTTCTCTCTCTTAGCCAGACGTGCTGTCTGCTTCGCAACCTCAACCTCATACGAATAGTCCGGTTGTTGGGTAAGATGCAAACCCCCGGCTACGCCCCGGCACTCGCGGAAATCGCCATTCTCCCTTTGCGCATCTTCAAATTCCACATTAAGAGGTACGAACCGCTCACGGTGAGCCATGAACTCCGCAGAAACCTCTATTTTTCCCGCTCTACGAGCACGGCGAACCATTACATCGGAAAGCTCTAAGCTTCAACGAGACTCCGCTTCATACTCCTCTCTCACACGAGTAGCTTCCCTTACGGCTAAATCCTGGGCGCGAGAGAAACTGGCATCGATCTCCTCTTGGATACGAACAGCGTCTGCCTCCGCCGCTGCAGCCCTAGATTCGGCTCTGCGAAGTTCCGCGCTGTTCACGCTCACCGCTTCACTCATAACGCGAAGACCCTGTAAAACGGAAAAATCATCCTTTATAAAAAAACGATATATATATACATAGTGACAAAAGAATAGACAAACCTTGTTGAAAAGCCTCGACGCCTTCGCAAACGGTGTGTCGGCCGGTCCTTGGGGTGGCATCTCAGTCGGGTCAAATTCGGAGGCCGAAAAGTCAATAAGATCTTCGATATTGATATCACCGTCGAACGCTTGACGACGACCAATCGGAACTTCTCTGTCCTGCGGAGATCTAGATCTCTCCCTCTCCTCCGCATCATCACCCGCCTCAAACTCAGTATGACTGTCGCGAGAAAAACTAGATGAATAAAAGGCAACGGCGCGACGAACCCTTTTCGGAGAAAAGTATCCCCAATGAAGTGGGCCGCCACGAAGGAGATTCATGACCTCTGGGAAATCCTCGAGCAGCGGCCTGTGGAGGTTAGGCACCGCAAAACAAGCGAAAAGAGTTAAAACCTATACATATACGGATATGGAGATCAGGTCAATACCAGTGGTCGCCCACGCGGTCCTGAACAAAGGAATACAGCCCTCTTCCACGGACGCGCTGTCGATTTTGACATAGAAGAATCGCTCGATCCAACCATGCTCATTCGAGGCAAGCCCACCGACGACCGTCATGTCCCGCCGAGGAGCTAAATAAAAGCCGTCATTTCTTCCCTTGAATGTCAACATAGCTAAAAGATAGTCCGCATTAAGGGACATCCCGCGCTCATAGCCCAACACAAAAATCCCGACAAGGTGTTGTAACCCGCCAGGACGTAGTTGGCCGAATGGTACACCAAACCTATCCAAGAACTCGACAATGGCTCGAGGAATAGGGAACCATAGCTGACAGTTCAACAGAAAAGCTTCGTAGCATGAAAAATAACCCGGGGGCGGATTCTCGACGTCCTGGCCTGGGACGGGAAGGCAAAACTAGACCGACTCAGGGATTTCACGGAGATTCCTCATATCTCTAAGGGAATCGGGAGTGCTCGCACTCGGACCAACTGCCCTCCTCCGAGGTTTATCCTTCTTCAAAACCCAAAAACTCGAAGGCGGCACCCTCGCGGCCTTCAAAGCTAAACTATAATCCAAAAACTTCTCCTCGGTTGAGAAAGAACGTTGAAAGATAGGGCTGGGAAGAGGACAATCGCCCGAGGTATCAAGGTCACTCGGATCAAAGATAGATGCATGAGCATGATCTGAAACTTTCCATTCAGAAGACATATTGGACAGACGAAAGAAAAGGGATCCAAAGGAGGGAGTAGAAAGAAAACTTCTTGAGACTTAGGCAAGTTATGGAAAATGAGTGAATAACTTGAGAAACTCATTCCATATACTTGTAGGGAAGAATTTTACTATTCACCCTTGGACTTTTGGCCATTAAAGTTCCGCCAAATTCTACCAAACTCGCCAAACAAGCTCAATCCACTCGCAAGAAGCCCACGATTCTTACGAGCTGGGGGGCTAACTGTTGGGTCAAAATCGGTACGACGAAATCAATAGCCAAAATTCCCCGCAAGAGTACAAAAGGAATAGTTTTATAAAACTCGAGAAGCCATTTTATAAAACTCGAGAAGCCGTTTTATAAAAATCGAAGATCGTTTTATAAAACTCGAGGATCGATTTATAAAACTCGAGAAACCGTTTTATAAAACTTGAAGATCGTTTTATAAAACTCGAGGATCGTTTTATAAAACTCGAAGATCATTTTATAAAACTCGAGAAGCCATTTTATAAAACTCGAAGATCGTTTTATAAAACTTGAAGATCGTTTTATAAAACTCGAGAAGCCGTTTTCTAAAACTCGAGAATCGTTTTATAAAACTCGAAGATCGTTTTATAAAACTCGAGAAGCCGTTTTATAAAACTCAAAGATCGTTTTATAAAACTCGAGGATCGTTTTATAAAACTTGAGAAGCCGTTTTATAAAGCTCGAAGATCGTTTTATAAAACTCGAGAAGCCGCTTTATAAAACTCGAAGATCGTTTTATAAAACTTGAAGATCGTTTTATAAAACTCAAGAAGCCATTTTATAAAACTCGAGAATTGTTTTATAAAACTCGAAGATCGTTTTATAAAACTCGAGAAGCCTTTTTATAAAACTCGAAGATCGTTTTATAAAACTTGAAGATCGTTTTATAAAACTCTAAGATCGTTTTATAAAACTCGAAGATCGTTTTATAAAACTCGAGAACCTGTTATATAAAACTCGAGAATCGTTTTATAAAACTTGAGAAATCGTTTTACAAAACCGCGAAAAACCGAAATCGCCGCAGAACGCGAATTAAGCCACTGGCTTAGTTCGCCAGCAGGCGAACTGGGAACTCCCCGGCTAGTTCGCCTGCTGGCGAACTAAGTCAGCTCGGCTTAGTTCGCCAGCAGGCGAACTAGAGATCTCCCGGATCTCCCGCAGCCCCGATTCGAACCTTACGTCCTTTGACACGGTCACATTCTGAACCACGGCCGAAATGTCTCTCGTTTCATCTCGATCCGACTTATCGTTCGAATTATACGATAAAAACCGTAAAACTCTGCTTTCTCAAAAAGAACTCGAAGAAATCGTATAAAACGGTAACGGTTAAGCAAGACACCGAACATCGCCTAAACTATACGATTTATCCGAGATTTTTCGTTAAGATCATAAAAACGCGTTTTTAATAAAAAACGTCGAGCAAAATCGTAAAAAACGACATCGGATCAGGAAACGGTCTCGTATAAAGTCGTAAAATGGTTTTTTTCGTAAAACGGCCCGAAATGTCCTAAAACACGATAAAAACCTATATCGCGACATTAACGAAATCAAACCCGAAGATACGTTAACGTTTTGACGGTTTACTCGCAGACAGAAGAAAAAAGGCAAGTTTGAAGATAAATAGAAGATTTCCGCAGAAGATAAGGAAGGATCGACAGAAATGGAAAGTTCCCGATATATTCGGTTTCGAGCGAAATGGAAAGACTAAAACCGCCTAAGGAGGAGTATATAAGCAGGAGGCATAGGGCAGAAGCACACACACGATTTTCAGAGCTCTCACCACCAAAATTAGCATTTAGGAATATTTCCGTTTTCTGTTAGCGAGCTGCGTCTCAATTAGGGTTTTTCGTTTTTAGACTTTTCGGCTACTCTTTTTGTACCAGTTCTTACGCAGATTCGGAATAAGAACCTCTTTGCTCTCAATTTCGTTTATTCTCTTTTAAATTCTAAGTTTTTTATCGTTTTCTTAATCTTCGTTGTGCGTTTCTGCAGATAGCTGGTTCCTTTGGAAACTTAGGGTTTTTCCGAAGTTTCCTTTTTTACGATTTATTGACAGTAGATGGATTTCGGTTCCCACAACGCCTTAGAAGTTGAAAATGGTTTGTGTGTTCAGAGGCTATTCAGATTTTGATCAGTGGTTCCAGGGTTCGGGTTTGAACAGAAAGTTGCAGAGAAGTGTTCAACGTGAGAAGTCGTTGATCAGGTTTGGAACGACAGAGTATTGGTACTTTGAGGCTTCAAAGTAGGTTCAGTTAAGAAGATTTGAGTTTTAGGATTGCAGGTTCAGTCACAGAGAGGTTAAGGATCAGGCTCTTGTGGTTAAAAGGAAGCTCAAGTGAGGATGGTCTGGGTTCTAAGATCACAGTGAAGCTTGTAGCAGCACATGTAGATATCTTGTGGCAATAATGTGACGAAACAGATGGCGTTTCTGTTTTGAGTCAGCGCAAGAATAAGAAGTCAGTCTCTTTGGGTACATGAGATGTAATGTTTCTGGTTGATTGAAACACGTTGTATCTCCACGAAGAAAGAACTAGAGCAAGGGAGAATTGTGTAAAGGCCTACACAAGTTTATGTTGGAGCAAATGGCCGTTTATGGTAACTACATGTAGTAGCTCTGGTGAAGGCGTGTGAGTGACAAGAACAAGCCATGGGAGAAGTCGATTCAAGGTTAGAGTTTTCTTGTTGATTCTGGTTAAAAGCGGCGGAAATGCACAGGGAGAATCCGGTTGAACAGGTCGGGCAACACGTATTCATGAAGCATTGCTTACTACCACAGCTAGGAGAAGTTTGTGTGTAAGTTTACCTTAGAGAATCGTCATGGTGGTCTGAGTCAGAGGTTTCAGAAGATCAGACTCAAAAGAAATAAGGGACGACAGGTTTGGTGTCATGACCAAAGTCGTAAAGGTGGAACTCACAGACAAAGAGGCAAAGCTCTGAATCATCCAAAAGATGATGTTGTAATCTTTTAAGGAGAAAATACTTGTTGGCTTGACAAGTATGGAAATCATGGTTGAACAGGTCACGGTTCAGGTCTGAGAAGAAGGAGGATACAAGCACCAATGGTTTGTTGGTGAAATTTGCACACTGGTGATAGTGCTGCATGATAAGTTACAGCTGAAGAAACTTGCCAAGGGCTCGAGTTTGACATGAAAGAAGCTGTAAGGGTGTATCTCGACAAGTTACAGGAGGATGCACGCATCAAAGTTTTTTTGGTGGAATTTTCACTGGTGATAGTATTGCAGGACAAGGACATGTTGCAGCTGAGGAAACTCACCAAGGGATCGAGTTTGACATGGAAGAAGCTGTAAGGGTGTATCTTGACAGGTTACGTGAGGATAAACGCACCAAAGGTTTTTTGGTGGAATTTGCACACTGGTGATAGTGTTGCAGGAGAGGTTACAGCTGAAGAAACTCGCAATGTGTTCGAGTTTGACACTGGAGAAGCTGTAAAGGAGTATCTCAGGAGAGAGCCACACGCTTGGATGATGCGAGATATTGTTAAAGGACACTAGTAGTGGGCTAAATCAACTGGTGACTGTTTTCTTAGACTCAGGGAATTGAACATGGGACTTGTGTCCAAAGTACTCCCAGCAAGGTGGAGTTGTGTGGCGTGACTTGTTAAGTTCGACAGTGGTACGCGTAAGTTCAAGGTGGAGTCTTGCTGAACAAGTAGCTGTTTAAATCAGACGATGACCCAGGATGGAAACATGTGTGTTTCGGGTTTTCTGCATGAGATTCAGTAGAATTATATTTCTGTATCTCATGGACATGAGGTGAATCAGAAGAGTCTACAAAGGTATCATGGTTTGCAGAAAGGTAATGATGTGTTTGATCAGTGGTTGAGAAGAAATTCTTTGTATCAAAAGTCTTCTTAGCAAGGAGTTAAGCGGCGTGGCCTATTGGCAACAGCAGCGGTGCAGAGTGATGTTCAAGATAAGGTGTTCATTCAGGTTATTGTAAAAGGAAATCTCAGGATAGCAATGGGTCTACTGGCTGTTGAGGTTTGTTGAGTCAAAGGAGTGTCTGATTTTGAGGCAGTGGTGGTTCAGGTTCCGTAAGAGTTTCAAGGTCAGCATCGGCATTAGGGTTTTTGCAGAAATATTGAATTCAAGGTTTGTATCAAAGATCATTTGATACAAAACACGTTTTGAATTGGAGGCACAAGAGGTTGATTAAGTCTGACATTTCTTTATGGTTGAGGCTGAAGTGTCGATGGTAATAATCAAGTGCATGGTGGTGACTGAAGTAATATGACTGCATGGTTTTGAAGATAGAGTTGTTATGGTTTGAGCTTCGGTTTTGAGGTTCCAAGGAAAAGCAACAAGGAGTCTTCAGGTTGTATCGTGTTGGATACATGTGGGATGCTGGAGGGAAACTTGTTTAAGGAGTATTGACATTGGGCAGGTGAAGCTGGATGAGTTTTATTCAGAATATGTAAGGCTGAGAAGGTCGGTTTTCAGGAGGCTGCAAGAGATGCAGAACGTGAGCATGGTTTTTTGCTCTGGCTTCAAGAAGTTTGAAGCGACTCTGAGGATTTCTGAGTGGCCAAGCACTAAGGGTAATTGGTACTGTCTGGCATTGCACGAGTTGGCAACATGGTAGCTGCAGATAGAGCTGATTAATCATCAAGGTGGAGATTGTTAGGTTGGTGATGAAGAATCAGCAATATTGGAAGCTTGAACTGCGTCGAGATTGATAAATTGGGTAATATGGCGTTTGTGTTAAGGGCCCATTTATTGCTCAATGGTTTACGGTTATTGACAACCGGTTATCAGTTGTAACAACCTTTGCCTAATATCAAAGCAAGGCTCATGTGTTGTACACTAAGGAGGTTAGTGTCTTACCTTGCCAGGCCCCAGAGACTATCCACATCGGTGAACTTTGGGACATCAAATGAAAAGGTTGGTTTAGCCCGTCGGACTTATTCAAGTTGGGCTAACTTGAACAAGTGACGCGCATATGATATATGGGCCTAGTTGACAAAGCCCATTAGGTCATGTTCTGATTATATCAGATGAGAGGTCACGACAGAAGACCTAACACAAGATTGACACAAAGAAACACAGAGGAGAGGCACGGAAGAGTGGGAGCTCGTGAGAGAGCTCGAGACCAAGGTTTGGGTCTGCAGGGATAGAGCTAGAGAGAAGAAAGGTTCCATGTATACTAGCTAGGCTCTTTCCTATACACTTGTATCTCTAGGTGATTTGTAAGAGAGATCAAGGGAGGTTGACAGGATCTGTAACCTCTGAATATTGTAGTCTTGTGTTTGATATAATGGAAGGTTGAGAGACCGATTTCTCTCTACAGTGAGTAGCTCCTTCTTCACATCGAAGAAGGGAGGTGAACACTGGGTTGACAAAAGTGTCTTGTGTTCCTTCTTTACTTGATTCAGAGCCGGCCGTGAACAGAAGCGGATCAAGCATATGCTTGCGGCCGCAAAATATTAACTATTATTTCGGCCGCCATTTTGACAAAAGTTACTTTAGCCTACTTGGTAAAAGTGATCTTTCTTAGTAAACGAGGTCATGGGTTCGAACCTAGCAAGCCACAAAATTATTTTTGGCTTCTAGCCTACATATGTCTAGGACCGCCTCTGACTTGATTGATTCGTGTTCCGCGTACTTGATTAGTTGACTAGGTTTGCGATACGAACTACTGAGCTTCTAGTGAATAGACAAATCCTGAACAAGGAAATAAGAGCTTGTAGATTCTGCAACAAGCTTCTTTGGTTTATTCCCCAACACCGCCGAACAAGAAGAGAAGACTGCATAGGAAGAGCTTTACCCCTCGAAGGATTATTCCCCTAGAGGGTGAAGTTAACCAGACTGATGCAAAGCCGTCCTCCAGTGGGGCATCAAAGAAAGCCAGTTCTGATTAACGTGTCTGCCAAGAAGAACCTTCATGCTTATTCTCTATTTCTTATCTTTTATTTTCTGGAATTCATTTCATAATGTTTTTTTTATGTTGTAATCTGCATTATGGGAATTTCATATAATAAAGTTTTTCATTGCAACCTCAAAATTTTTGAGAAAGCTAGAAAAATATTGTTTGGGGTGTAATATCTAAACTTCAAAACACAAGATCGACACTAACCAAATATGTGACTGAAAATAACTCTAGTCCCTATCCATATTTTCGGATGAACATCAATGTTTTTGAATGAAAGTCAAATTTGTTCATAAATAAACCTTGGTTACATCCAGTGCATCTTTTTTTTTTAAATATTTTTTTCACTTTTTATCGATTAACTTAGGTATCTCGGGATCTATGGAAGAGGTTCTAATCCTCAAGGGAGGTGTAGCCTACAAATAGATTTTCTCTCCGTATATGTAAATGGCCCGTAAGCAGGGACCCATATCCCTGTAAATGTCCAGAACAATATGAACTAGTTTCACACAACAGGTGAATTGAAGTTGAAACGTGTTGGCGTCCCAAACCTTTCCCTTACCACCTAACTACAAGATTCCGGGTTCTCTGATTGTTTTCCAGAAAATAATTAAATCAAAAATATTTTCTATATATCTAAAAGTATTTAGAAGAGTGGACCTAATTAAAAGAATGTATGTTGCTGATATTCTTGTGCCAACCGCATATCGCCCGTTAATCTTATGGAGCTTCTATAACGTTTTCCCGTACCCATTATATTTTCTCTTGTGTTGAGTTAGGTTCACTGTGTCTTCTTTGGTTTCGTTCCCTCCAAGTGCTATGAATCGTTGCGTGAAATTGATACCTAATAATGAAAGAGATTGTCTTGTCCTGCATTGCCCCCAATATCAGTAAAACAATGGTATCCCTATCCAATGTATACTTCTCCTTCAGTACCCTCTTGCTAGGTCATCTTATATGTATGCTGAAAATTGACATTCGTAGTCCAAATATGAAGTATATTTGGCAGTTTCTTAGTGAAACACAATCCCTCTGCTCCAGTTGAAAGCCGGTCTCTTCTTGTAGAATATCATTCATGTGGTTTTGGACAATAATTCTTCCGGTATTTATCACCTTTTTTTATCTTAACAATGCTTTATCCTCTTCAGGCATGACTACACCTTTATTTGCTTCTATCTCATCTTCTACCGCGTTAACAGATGCACTCTATGATACCAACACTTCTTTGACAGTATTGCAAATTCTGGAATTCAAAGATCGGCCGTGCCTTGATCTCTAAGAGCCTCTGAGGAATGTTCCAATGAAGACCAATCGTCATCCCAACGCAACGTTCAGTCACCTTTTTTGACCTCTATTCTGGGAAAAGTCTTGGCCCAGGTTCCTCATTTTAAATATTTTATCCCCACAACCAAGATCCCATCCAAAATTTTCTTTATCTTAAAGAGAGTTTTCGGTTCACCTAACTCACAAACTCTCACAAACCCTAAGTTATGGAAAATCTCTTAACCTTCAATCTTAATAATACCAATTGAGGCGTTTGTGTCATTCATTTCTTTTAAAACAAAAAAAAAGAAGTGTAAATGTTTGTAGCTTAATCTTAATTCAAATGGCATAGTTCAAAAATGTTCATTTGAATATCTATGGTTGAGTTTTGATTGCATAATTTTAATAAATAGAGAATTTTTCTCTAGTTTTTGTAGACCTAAGTGAATCTCCCATAATGCTGAAAAATGGTCGGGCATTATGGGAATCTCACATGTCTGACAGAAAATTTAGCACTTTATTCATTTTTAGTATTAATTTTACATAAATAATATATTTAGATCATTAAAAAGGTTCAAATTGTAAATGTTCATAATGAAGAGTTATAATAAAGGGATGCAACCAACAAAAAATAAAAGTTTTAAGACATTAATGTTTTTAAAGAAGCAAAGTCAAGCAAGATGGAAGATCAATATATCTTTTCCTTTTAACTAGTTTCATGTATTAAATTAAGTGTGGTTGATATAGAGTTAAGGCAATAGATTTTGTTATAAGTTCGATGGAGATCTTAAAATAGTTTAACATTTGTTATCACATTTAGCTAGAGAATGAAATATTTCAAGCAAGTCTTATGGGTTTTTGGTACCTCGACCTAACGTTCTCATCTTTCAATAACTGTTATCACTTATATTTCCTGAACTCCTTGAATTGGCTTAACTGAACTCTCACATCTAGTCAATCGTTGTCATTTTGTGTTTTAGGCTCACATTCTTGTGAGTGGTTGACGAAGGCTAGCTATGACTACATGAGGATCAATTAATAATGTATCATCTTCTGATTTGATTGCCACCATGTTAGTTGGAGTTTCCTCCAAAATTTTTCCGTAACATGGAGCGAGAAAATCTCCTGCCAATGATAAAAAAACTAGGTGTAGAATGTCAAAAAAGTACCTCTTCAGTTTGTAATGATCTTTTCCTCGTAGAGTGACTGCATATTTCTTTTTGTATAAGTTCCTCCATTTCCTTTTCAACATTTATTACCTCCTCCTACGTACTAAGAAGAGTACCAGTGTATATATTGCTCTTGAGGAAAAAATAAGTTTAGGAGATGATGAAGACACTTGCGCAAGTTGGTCCAAAATAACTTTAAGAACATTTGAAATTTCTTCTACCTAGCTACCATATATTTATGCATGTTGAGGCGTTGGGTTAGACTAGAAATTTTTTCTTTTTATATCCCGAACTTCCGCAACTCACATGTCTAGGGGACCTTGTGTACTCAACCTCAACCAAGTAGTTGTTTTCTTACTTATCATTACACACAATTAGTCTTGGAAATGTTTTATCCAACTCAATCTCAACCAATATTTTAGTTTCTCCCATTTGTATCAGATCAAGACATATATAGTTTGTGAGATAAAATTTGTTTTCTAAAGTAATGTGAGTAGTACTTAAGCAAGTGTAACATCTATGATGGACAATTTAAGGTTAACCCAAACTACTTGGGTTGAAACCTAGGCTGCAGCAAAAGATCAATGTGCTACAAGTAATAAACATTCGTATGTACTACGTATCTCTTTTATGATTCATTTCCTAGTTCTCTTATGATGGATGTGAAACATAAAGTAAGATTCTCCATGTTATTTGATGGGTATGATATAACTTTTACCCCCAAACTTATTCACAACTGTATGAGCTTAACCATTAGTAGATAAAAGAAATGATGATACTGCCTTATGATACATCTCATTTTGATACTCGGAATCTAATAGAAGAACTTTGGAAGGATGATTATCTCCAGATTGAAATGTAACAGAAATAACAAGCTGGCGAATCCAATAGTGAACTTTCTGAGTGAGCAAACATAATAAGCGCAATGTTACAAATCTTAATGGATGCATATAAATTTAGTAAAGAAATACATCTATTTTACGAGTTATGGATACATGCACCCTTTCTCTATTAAATTCGTCCCTGGAAATAGAATATACATAATTCCTTAGATGTTTAGTTACCTTCTAATAAAATAAATATGGTACATATCCAGCATATATTACCAAACTTATATAGAAATCTTATATTCTATGTTTTAATATATAAAATATATACACCTAGAATTGGTTTAAAATTTTTAATACTATATACATTTATTGTCAAATTAAAATCTATGTTTTCAGTACTAATTTAAAAAGATTCCATAAGAAAAAATTTAATATGTATTCTAGGCCATTTCAGGTATTTAGTTCCATTGCGTCTTTTTAGATTGATATTTATCTTTTTTTAATTTATATTAAATAATAATTAAGGAATAATATAATTTAGTATTTGTAGTTTGTTTTAGTGTTATTGTTGTGTAACCAGTTGGGCAATTCAAAACATTGGTTGATTGTTAAAATCATTTTTTTTTTTGTAAAAATCAAATAACAAAACACCTGTAACATGAGAAAATAATCTCTAGGATGTACCAAAAAAACTTTGATTTGAAAAAAACATATGAGCCTGTCAAGGGACATACACAAACCCAAATTATATGTCTCAAGTGACATATACAGGCCCATGATATACGTACGAGATGGATTACATCCCTCTACAAGGCCCATCTAACAAAGGATTCAGGCCACTTAGTCAGCTCGGTTCAACTTTTTACTCAGTTACAATCAGCGCGACATCTGCATTCGGCTGTCAATTTTGACTTTACTCTGCGCCACAAGGTTGTAAACAGCCTGACTATTCAGTCTAAAAAACGTAGCTCGGCCCATTAGATCAGAATACTTAGGGCGAACAGAAGAAGAGGTTTATCTACAAAAAGAGGATGAAAGCGACCAAATAGAAAAAAGAGACTTGAACACACACAGATTGGCAGCTAGAAATTAGGGATTTACTCTATTGCGTTCCTTGCCGACTTGAATTTTTCGGCTAGTTCAGGCGAACATCAGTAAGTTTTCTCATGTTCTCACACTCTCTAAGCTGTTACTCTTTTCTGATCATTAAAACACCTTCAAAATAATCCACCATCGATTTTTGTTTTTCTGGCCGATCAAAACTCAGATTCAACAATATACACATGTCTAGTTGAACAAAAAAATCTTTGTGTCTAGCCTTGAAGAAGCATATATATCATTTTAATATTTAATTTACAAAATTTGTAAAGAACCATTTTAAAATTAATTTAAAATATCTTCAAGGATGGCTGGAACTTTTTGTTTAGGCTATAAACAGTGTAGGTAGAATTATCTAGAGAGGAAATATAAAAATTCACAATTTTGGGAAATATCTTTATTTTTATAAAATTATAAGAACAAATGGAAGTATTATTACAAATAAAAATTTAAAATATGAATTACATTGAAATGTATCTGAATAACGAGATACAGATCCCCTTAGTTGTTTAGTCACCTTCAAATAAAATAAATATGGAAAATAATCTTATCCAGCAAATTTTACCAAGCTCATACAGAAAGCCTATTTTATTGCTTTAATAAATAAATATACATAAATTATAGTCTACTTTAAAAATTTAATACTAGATAAATTATTGTTAAAATTATTGTTTCATTATAAACAAAAGTCGATGGTGGATTATTTTGAAGGTGTTTTAATGATCAGAAAAGAGTAACAGCTTAGAGAGTGTGAGAAGATGAGAAAACTTACCGATGTCGTCTGAATTAGCCAAAAACTTCAAGTCGGCAAGGAAAACAATAGAGTAAATCCCTAATTTCTAGCCGCCAATCTGTGTGTGTGTGTTCAAGTCTCATTTTTCTATTTGGTTGCTCTCATCCTCTTTTTATAGATAAACCTCTTCTTCTGTTCGCCCTAGGTATTCTGATCTAATGGGCCAAGCTACGTTTTTTAGGCCAAGCAGTCTGGCTGTTGAAACCAACTTGTGGCGCAAAATAAAGTTAAACCTCACGGCCGAGTGCAGATGACGCGCTGATTGTAACTGAGTAAAGTTGAACCGAGCTGACTAAGTTGCCTGAATCCTTTGTTCGATGGGCCTTGTAGAGGGATGTAATCCATCTCCTACATATATCATGGGCTTGTATATGTCACTTGAGACATGTATAATTTTGGATTGTATATGTTACTTGACAGGTTCATATGTTATTTTTCAAATCAAAGTCTTTAGTAAATCCTCGAGATTTTTTCTCATGTTACAGGTGTTTTGTAATTTTCTTTTTATAAAAAAATGTTTTAACAATCAACCGATGTTTTTAATTGTCCAACTGGTTACACAACAATAAAACTAAAACAAACTACAAATACTAAATTATATTATTCCATAATTATTATTTAGATATAAATTAAAAAAAAAAAGATAAATATCAATCTGAAAAGATGCAATGGAACTATATACCCGAAATGGCCTAGAATACATATGAAATTTTATTATAGAATCTTTTTAAATTATTACTGAAAACATAGATTTTAATTTGACAATAAATGTATATAGTATTAAATTTTTTAAGCCAGTTCTGTGTGTATATAATTTATATATTACAACATAGAATATAAGATTTCTATATAAGCTTGGTAATATTTGCTGGATATATATGTACCATATTTATTTTATTAGAAGGTAACTAAACATCTAAGGGATTAAGTATCTTCTATTTCATGGGCGAATTTATTAGAGAGAGGGTGCATGCACCCATAATTTCTTGTAAAATAGATGTATTTCCTTACTAAATTTATATGCATCCATTAAGATTTGTAACATTTCACTTATTATGTTTGTTCACTCAGAAAGTTCACGTACTATTGGATTCGCCAGCTTGTTATTTATGTTACATTTCAATCTGGAGATAATCATCCATCCAAAGTTTTTCTATTAGAGTCCGAGTATCAAAATGAGTATATCATAAGACAGTTTCATCATTGCATTTATCTCCTAATGGTTTAGTTCATACAGTTGTGAATAAGCTTGGGGGTAAAAGTTATCCAATACCCATTAAATAACGTGGAGAATCTTATTTATGTTTCACATCCATCATAAGAGAACTAGGAAAGCAATCATAAAAGAGATACATAGTATATACGAATGTTTATTACTTGTAGCACCTTGATCTCTTTCTGCAGCCTAGATTTCAACCCAATTAGTTTGGGTTAACCTTAAAATGTCCATCATAGATGCTACACTTGTTTAAATATTACTCACATTTCTCTAGAAAAATAATTTTATCTCACAAACTATATATGTCTTGATCCGATACAAATGGGAGAAACTAAAATATTGGTTGAGATTGAGTTGGATAAAACATTTCCAAGACTAATCGTGTGTAACGACAAGTAAGAAAATAAATACTTGGTTGAGGTTGACTACACAAGGATCCCCTAAACATGTGAGTTGTGGAAGTTCAGCATATAAAGAGAGAAAAATGTCTAGTCCGACCCAACGCCTCAACATGCGTAAAGATATGGAAGCTTGATAGAAGAAATTTCAAATGTGCTTAAAGTTATTTTGAACCAACTTGCGCAAGTGTCTTCATCATCTCTTAAATTTATTTGTTCCTCATTGGAAATATCACTGATACTCTCCTTAGTACTTCGGAGGAACTAAGAAATGTTGAAAAGGAAATGGAGAAACTTATACAAAAAGGAAGATGCAGTCACTCTACGAGGAAAAGATCATTACAAACTGAAGAGGTACTTCTTACACATTCTACACCTAGTTTTTCATCATTGGCAGGGGATTTCCTTGATCCATGTTACGAAAAGATTATAATGGAAACTCCATCTAACATGGACGTTAACGAGACAATCAAATCAGAAGATGATGCCTTATTAATTGATCCTCATGTAGTCATAGCTAGCCTTCGTCGACCACTAACAACAATGTGAGCCGCAAAAACAAATGACAACGATTGACTATATGTGAGAGTACAGTTAAGCCAATCCAAAGTGTCCGGGAAATATTACTTATAACATTTATAGAGAGATAAAAATATTAGGTCGAGGTAACCAAAACCCATAAGAATTGCTGGCCATATTTCAATCTCTAGGTTAATGTGTTATTTAGCTCTTTTTCGACTGCAAATGTTATACTATTATAGATCTCCATCAAACTTATAACAAACTATATTGCCTTAAATCTATAACAACTTAATTTAATACATGAAATTAGTTTTAAAACGATGTATTCATATTCCATCTGGCGTGACTTTGCTTCTTTAAAATACATTAATGTCTTAAGTTATTTAAGAAAGTGTAATTTGTTAAAAGAAAAACAATTTAGAACTATTATTTTTGATGGTTGCATCCATTTATATAACTTTTCAATATGTACATTTTCACTTTGAACGTTTTTAATAATCTAAATATATTATTTATGTGAAATTAATGCTAAAAATGCATAAAGTGCTAAATTTTCTGTTAGAAATGTGTAAATTGTACAAATGAACCCTCTAATTCTGGTAACGAGAATAATCAAGGACTCATTTTTCAAGCATGTCTCAACCTTAGGTCAAGCACTGTGTAGTAACCTAACATTATCATCAAGTCCGTTTGCTGTTTGGGGAAATGCAAGAAAAATGCCCGACCAATTTTCAGCATTATGGGAGATTCACTTAGGTATATAGAAACTACAGTAAAATTCTCCATTTGATTAAAATTATGCAATCCAAACTCAACCGTAGATATATTGAAATGTACATTTTTGAACTATGTCATTTGAACTAAGATTAAGCTAGAAACATTTACACTTCTTGTTTTGTTTTAAAAGAAATGAATGACAGAAATACCTCAATTGATTTTATTAGGATTGAAGGTTAAGAGATTTTTTCACACTTTAGGGTTTGTGAGAAGTGGTGAGTTAGATGAACCGAAAACTCTCTTCAAGATAAAGAAAATTTACCCAAAATTCAAAACGCAAAAGATGAGTGAGATTGAGAATCCCTGGTTCTCACCGGAGCGCGCCTCCGGCCTGATTCCTCCATCGGTTACCCCTGGTACAGACCCCCCGCCTGACCCGCCCGACCCCCCCCTCCTCCCCTCAGCCTTCCATTATTTCCAACTTCCCCACCCTCGCCCAATATATTGCTTCTCCTCCTATGTCAAAAAGGCAAATTTCTCGCTCACGTGAGACTGCCTCCCTGGACAAGGCTAGAAGCTCTAGTATTACTCCCTCAACCTCCACTACCAGTACTTCTACTGGATCTGTAGTTATTTCCACCTAGATATGGAATTCCTGCAAATACTACTGTACCTCCAAACAGTACAGAAAAAACATTTCAAGGATTTACAATTCTCCCACCCAAAAAATCCCCCCCTTGCTACCCCAATATACTCTCTCCAGTCAAACTACAAAATCCCCAACTAAAAAAAAAACCACCCAAATCTTAATCTGAAAAATAATATCCCTCTTCCCCCAAGACCATTACCTGAAACCAATTCACACATAACCACTTCTGATACCACAAAACAAACCACACCAAAAAATACACCACCTGTCCCCCCTAAAACATGGGCTCAGAGAGCTCAACCTGTTGCTGATAGATCACTTACCCGTCTTGTGCCTGTGGCTTACTCGGCCTCAGGAGTTCCGCAAGTAACAGTTCCAGATGAAGTGTTCCATCGTGGAGCTGAGATGCACAAAGAGTTTATTACTGGAGCCTTCCTTGCAAAGATGCCGTCATACCAAGCAATCCAAAGCGTCCTCAACTCTCTCTGGGGAAAAGGTCAAAGGTTGGATATCAGAACTAACCTGCACGACAGAACAATTATGGTGAGAATACCAAATGAATTTATTAGAAAGAAAGTCCTGGAGAAAAGACTATGGCATGTTGGTACGGCAATGTTTCAAGTATCACCATGGACCTCGTCGAGGGCTGCTGATCCAATTGACCTCTCCTCGATACCTCTATGGGCTCACCTAAAAGGATTACCACTAGATCTCCATAGCTTAGAAGGTCTAAGTTTTGCTGCAGGTCTTAGAGGAGAGCCAAAAGAAACAGATGAGGTCACAAAGAACTTGACTGATCTAAATGTGGCGAATGTTAAAATTGAAGCTGACCTAACGTCTCCCCTCCCTACACTCATTGAACTCAAAATGACCAGCGGGGAGAACATTCCAGTAACAGTTGATTACCCTTGGACCCCTCCAACTTGTGCCTACTGCAATCATTTTGGTCACATTCTAAAGGATTGCTTATCTGTTCCCCTGGACTGGACAGCAACTCCTACTTCGACCCTCATAACACCCACCTACCTATCCCTAAACCTTCTATTCCAACGACTGAGCATATCCCTCCCACTATCCCGACCCCCTCTAAGACCACCCCACCATCCTCAGACTTTGAAGCTGACCTTCAATAAACCTATCTCCTAACCCCCCTAGCGCAGAGGGGCCATCAATGTCAATGGACTTCCAACTTACAACTAACCATGTAGCTCAAACCATCCCTACATCGGTCTCACCTGAACCCAACACTATTACCTTCTCAAACTCTTCTGATGCTCCATTTAATGTTGCCTTATCAGCACCTAAAACTAGATGCCCTTCCCTCTTCAAACACAAAGCCACCTCCCCCCCCTTAACCCAAAAATTCTCGTCCATAACCCTTTTGCTGCCCTTGATCCATCTCTTTTTAATACCACAAAATCATCTACCCATACTATAAAATCCCCCCTTTCTTTTTCCTCTCTATCGGAAAACAAATTAGTTTTTTCACTGATGGTTCTCTTCTACCTCAAGGAGAGGATCCTTCAAAATCCTCATGAGTAACAAAACCTTTTTTTGGAACGTTCGTGGCCTAAATGACCCAGACAAGCACAAACCTTTCTCTGAATGGTTGGTCCATAGTAAGACCACTTTTGGTGATATTTTGGAAAGTAAAATTAAGGAACCTCATCTAAACCTTGTTCTATCTAAAACCTGCCCCAACTGGAGTTATGTATCAAACCATTCTTCAGACCCTAACGGAAGGGTAATCATCATTTGGAAGTCACCTGTCTTCGTAATGCCCCTGCACCAATCTCGTCAGTCTCTCACCTGCGAGATAAATGTAGGATCAACTCAGTGGTTCATTTATACAGCTATTTATGCGGCAAATTTATGCTCGGAAAGGAATGACCTCTGGGTTGATCTCCTCAATCTTCATCAAACAATGACATTAGACTCCGCTCCTTGGATTGTTGGTGGGGATTTTAACCAAATCCTTCACTTCTCTTAACACTCCAACCCAAATGTTAACTGCTATGATCCCCCTATGTCAGAGTTTCGTGATACACTTTCTGAGCTTGGACTGTTTGACCTCCGATACCAAGGACCTCTCTTTACTTGGTCAAACAAAAGTCCCTCCCAGCCTATAGCCAAAAAACTTAACCACTGTCTTGTAAACCACTCTTGGATCTCTTCTTACCCCCATAGCCTAGCCACTATCCTCACCCCTGGAATCTCTGATCACTGCCCAGTCGCCGTTGACCTTGCTGTAGACCTCCTCTCATCGGGAACCAGACCATTCAAATTTTTCAACTACCTAACCAAACACCATCTCTTCTACCAAACGGATAACCAGGCTTGGAATCAGGCCGGAGACATTGCAATGGATCTCTCTCATCTCTGTGTGAAACTTAAAAAGATTAAGAAAGATTTGAAAAAAAAACAAATAGAGAGAATTTCTCAAACATTCAAACGAGAGTGAGAGAAGCTAATAGTTTACTTCAAATTGTGCAGGTCTAGGTTTTGAATCAGCCAACAACAGAGAATATGCTAGAAGAGAAAAAAAATGATTGAACGTTGGGAGTTCTTACGAGTAATCGAGGAGTGCTACTTCCGTCAACGCTCTAGAATCCAATGGCTCAAGGAGGGTGACTTTAACACCACGTTCTTTCACCGGTTAACTCAAATGCGCAACACAATGAATTCAATCAGATCATTCACGCTATCGTGTGGTACAGTCATAACCGACCCTGTTGCAATGAGCTCCCTCGCCATAGCCCACTTCCAGCAACTGCTCGCGCCTCAAACTCAACCAATCTCTGCAACAAAACCGTATTGGATTCATGATCTTACTGAGTACAGATGTCCTATGGAAATTCAAGCAGCAATGACTCCTCTGCCTCTCGGCAGTGACATTATCATACTCAAGAGAATCCAAACAAATC
This sequence comes from Eruca vesicaria subsp. sativa, assembly GCA_932364175.1. Classification (NCBI taxonomy): domain Eukaryota; kingdom Viridiplantae; phylum Streptophyta; class Magnoliopsida; order Brassicales; family Brassicaceae; genus Eruca; species Eruca vesicaria. The sequence goes on along the minus strand of CAKOAT010258487.1, from coordinate 433,633 downwards.
ACCTGAACCTGACGGTTTAACATCAGGATTCTAACAAAGCGGCTTGGCCAATTGTGGGTTCAGAGGTCATCTCAGGTGTCAAGTCGTTCTTTATGCCGGGCCTGCTTCCTTTCTCAACAAACTCCACCATTCTGACTCTAGTTCCTAAGCATAGCGGTGCCTCGTCAATCTCTGATTATAGGCCGATCTCCTGTTGTAATACGATTTACAAGACTATCTCCAAGATCCTAGTCAATCCCTTGAAGCCAATGCGGCCGTCCCCAATCTTGCCCAACAAAACATCATTTGTACAAGGCTGACTCCTGGGCCTAATGTTATGGAAGATGTCCATATTGTGTTCCTTGGAGACTAGGGTTTCAGGAACGTGGAAAATAAGTATAAGATAGCAAGGGGGTCGTCTGCAGAGAGACAGAGACACATAGGCTAATCTTATAGAGAGAGAGAAGCTCTTAAGGTGTTCTTGGGTCGTGCTGAAGCAGAGGCTGAAGTACTTGACGGGAGAGAGACATAAGTGAGTAGCTTAGGAATCTTTCAGTGACGTGTGTTAGGGTGTTAACACTAGACGTCCAAAGCTGATTAAGCAGAACTTGTAATAGAGTGTACAAGGCGATTTCTAATAAAGCTATTGGTGTTTTGTCTCTTGATTTATCTTCTACATTACCTTATTGTGGTGTCATCTTTTCACTTACACTCCCTCTCTATTGCTTCCGGTTACAGCTCCTCCGTTGCTGCCTTGTAAAAATATCTATGTATCTTTTTCTTTCATTTAGTTTGGGTTGAGACAAGTGTTAGCGTAATAGACAAAACCTAATGAAACAGTTGTCTTACCCAAAATTTATAGAGAATATATATAGATCTTATGGCCTTCAAAAGAATATATATAGATCTTATGGCCTTAAAATTGTAAAAACATTTTTAAGATCTACTTAAAAGTTTTATTTCCCCATAAATCTCAGGATAAGCCTTGCATTCAAGATTTTGGGAAATCATTTGTTATGTCTGATATACTCCCGGTGTTTCATTAAGATACACATTGTTTAAAACAAAATTTATTTCAAATAGATACAATTTTTTGTATTTTTCAATGCACTTTCAACTAATAATAATGATTAATTGTTCAATTCAAGAAAATTAATTACATTTACCGAATTCTTAATTGTTTAAAATTATGGAAAATATACAATGGCAAAATATATAATATTAAAATTTAATGTGTATTATTACGTGTGAGAAAACTAAAACATATATTATTTTGAAACAGAGGGAATAATACTTTTGGCAGGAAAAGTGAAAAAAAAAAAAAATCATTTGTGATAATCTTAGCAACTTGTGTGCTGGTCACTGTCTTTGTTCTTTTTCTTGTGGCTATTTCAAGCTACCAGGTAACAAAGAGAGTGAAGAAGAGTGATGATACTAGTGCTATAGCTGCAGATGATGATAATAATTCAAATAAATATGTGCTTAAAGTTTTATGGAGCTGGATCCTTAACTTCATATTTTTGCAGAAGGAGATGACATTACAACTGCTGGATCATCGCAGGTTCATATTAAAGTTATTGATGCTGCCACATATAAGTTTTTGATACGTAACAAACTAGGTCAATGTGGATTCGGAAAAGTCTACAAGGTATTACTAGTTCACTGAGGTTTTAAAGTTGTTGCATTAATGATTCAGATGAGGTGACTACTCTGTTTAATTCACTATCTTTCTTGGAGGACACTTCCTAATGGATTACAAGTTGCTGTGAAGAGACTTTCCAAAAAATCAGGACAAGGCGAGATAGAGTTCAAGAATGAGGTTGTTCTTGTGGCAAAGCTTCAGCACAGAAATATTGTCAAGCTTCTTGGATATTGTTTTGAGAAAAAAGAAATGATACTTGTCCACGATTTTGTGCCTAACAAAAGCGTTGATTACCTCCTGTCCACGATTGTATACATATTTACTACAGATCCCATCAATGTCTTTTGGATTGATTCGTGTGAGGACTTATGCTGAGCCAACCCTAGGTTGTTGCAATTTTATGGCAGCCCCCCCCCCCTCCCCCCAAAAAAAGAGTATAGAATCTCGTAGGAAAGAGAGATTCACATTTGCAACAAAACAAAAATGGGTCCACCAGGAAAGACAACAAAGCAACCAGACTAACTCACTATCGAAGATGATGTAAAGACAAATGCAAAGACTCTAAGCCGTTTCACAAGTTTTATCGAAGGTATATGTAACCAAGTCTCCAATCTTTATTTGGATGAAACATGTTTTGACGCAGTGAATACAGTTCAAGATTTTATAAGTAAATCTAATTAATAAATTATTTTAATATATAATATTATACTTTTAATCTGGATATCTAATAAATGAAGCTTCACAGTTTCATGTTTTTATGATCATTTTTATATTTTTATAATAGAATTTATAAAAATATTGATACCATCATTTTTTAACGTGAAAGATTTAATATTTACAGTAATTTACGTCGTTTAAAAAATAAATTTAAAATTTCATTAAAGTATTACGTTCTCAATACTTGTTCAATGAAATTTTGAAATTAATTATTTATATATTGAAAAATGGTATTTAGTTTAATTTAAACATCACTAAATATATATATATATATATCTAAATTAATTATATATTAATCAAAAAAATTCGATGTGACATTTTTAAAAATATTATTAATTTATAGTCATTTTTTAAAATTTGAAATATAACATATATAAAAAATCTTATAGTTAATGTTCTTGTTTAATTGATTTTCAAAATATAAATTTAACAAAGAGAGTAGAGGCTATACCATTTTTTATCAAATTTTTCATATTCAAATCATTAATTGTCATATATATATATTATAACCATATTAGGTAATTCCCTAAATTTTTTTAAGGAAATAATGATTAGCATTAACAACCGTTTTATGTTTAGTCTAATAAAAAGTATATTATATGTTTATATGGACCAACATTTTTCTCTAGTAAATTTGAAAAGTATTCTCATGATGACACGTGGCTTGTAAGGTTTATCAATTAATATATAGGGGATATATTCTAATTTTTTACATATTATTATATTTTATATTCATTTATGTATTATGAATTTGTAAATATATTGAATAATTAAGAAGCTAGTAACTATTGTTTATATAATTAAATTGGAGTAAACACATAAATCAAAATAATCTTTCTTATTTATTTATAATTATTTTTATTGGTCATTAAATAAAACAATCATTTTATTTATTTTATATAGTAATAATTTAATTTAAACGATATTAAAATAGATTTATTATATATTTAATATGAATTTTTATTAATTGAAGCTTCTTCCTCGTGTGATTTTATTAACATTCATATATTCATATGAACCATCAATTAAAAGAGTGAATCCATAGGCAAAGCCGAGTTGAAACATAGCCCTCAATTCCCGAAATAAACAGCCCAAAAGTGAAGTTATATGTTCATATGTTCTCTTAAAGAATCACTTAAAGTATAATAAACTAGGTCGGGATCCGTGCCTTGCACAAAATAAATATTACTATATGTTATAATTTTTAACATATAATTATTTATTTTATGTTCATTCATATATTATGAAATAAGAAATATATTGAATAATTGAGAAGCTACTAACTATTATGTACATAATTAAATTGAATTAAACACATCAATCAAATAAAACCTCTTATTTATTTACAATAATTTTTATTGGTCAATAAATCAGAACTTTTATTTATTTTATATGGTACATAATTTAACTTAAATGATATTGACATATATATATAGTATATATATGTACTATATTTTAATATGAGTTTTATTAATTCAAAATTTCTACTCATATGATTTTATTAACATTCGCATATTTACGGTAAAAAAAATTGAACCATTAATCAAAAATTTGAAATGTGATATTTTTAATAGTTCAATTATTTATATTCATCAAAAATCAGTAATCTGAGCGTTCAAATATTCAGGTCTCCATAGCTTTTCAAAATAAATTTCGAAATTAACATATTTATGTATTTTTTATAAAATATAGTTTAATTTAAGTGGTATTTAAATACACACACACACACACACCCATATATATATAATTTGAATATCTATTAAATGATACTTTTTATTCATATGATATGTAATCATTTATATCTTATTATAACAAAAGTAAAATTATTGATCAACAATTTCACTAAGGGGCTTTTAACAGTTTAATTAAATTATGATAATTTCAAAAAATTCAGAATATATTTTATAAGAAAAAATATAATTTTTCTATGATTAATGTCATCTTTTAATTTCTCCTAATAATATAAAATTAAATAAAAATGATGGAGGAAACAAAAATTGTTATCAATCTTTATTATTCGAAATGATTTATTATCACATATATATATATATATATATATATATATTCTATTAGGTAACTTTGTAATTTTTGTTTAAAGAAATAAGGTATAATATATTTTTGTAGGCTAGTAATTAATTTAATAATTAGTTTAGTATAAAGTAGAATATATATTTAGATGGAGCAACATATTTCTTTAATGATTATAAAAATCATACTAGTAATGACACGTGACTACACTTATATGTTGTAACGCTTCTCAATTAATATATGAAGATATGTGAATGCTGCATTTTTCAGCTTATTTCATATGTATTTTTTTTGACAAGTTGGACAAGTTGTCTTCACTGACCAAAAAAAAAGCAAATTAAAAAAAGAAGAAGATAATAGTCATGATCTGCATCACACTTGAAAAGAAAACCTTAGGAAAAGCTTCTTCATACCATTAACCATATTTCAGTTCAGGGTAAATTCTATGATCATCAATAAAAAAAATGTGTCCAGCCCTTTTTGGAGGTAGGTAAATCATTCATCTTCAACATTGGTTCTTTGATAACAGCGGCCATGTCATCAAGAGTGTGACCATTTTGATCCAGAAAAACAAATTAGTTACTCAAAACATGTAAAATCACAGAAGATAGTATTATACATATACAATTTAATGAGCTAATAACATCAAGATTTAGGTTTAATGTTATTGCCACATTGGTGAAGTAATAAGATTCCAATTTCACGAAAAATATTCATTGAGCTTCCACCATCAATCATATCACGAAATCTGTGAATAATGTACACTACATCCCTAACGCTTCTTCTTTTCAACTGTTCAGGGTAGAATTCGCCAGTGGAGGGCTGCTCCAGAGTATACGTTAGTGAAGCACTGTCTATGACTCCCAAAATTTTAAGAAAAATATTGAACATTTTACAACAAAAAAAGAATTTTTTTTTAAACATTACATATGTATGAACCCTAAATTTATTAAAATATATTTATAAAAACTCTTGCTCAAAACAAACTGTTTTTAAATTGTATATAGCTTTCAAAATGTCAAGACTGGCCATGCACCAATGAGAAGTCGTTCAGATAGCATTCCCGAGTTGTACAAACAAACACAAACAAGAACTACTTTAAAATGATAATTTGGAGCAAACTGAGAACATTTAGTAGAGTAACCTTACTTGAACTGTGAAGTTTAATAATGAAATATAAGTGTCGTATTTCATACAATCTTTTTTTTTCTATAAAGCATAACGTATCATACCTTTTTCATCGTTAGTCACACATTAATGTCTAATTCAACGTCCCAAATCAACAAAATTTCATATTTCACGGTGAATATTATCTATTATACCTTTTCACTGTTAACCACTGTACTTCAGTTTTCACATATTCGTCTTTTCCTCATACATAATGTCCTGTCTGGCTGTTCAAAATGAAGTTTGATTATAATAAGGAAAACAGTGAAACTTTCAAAGTATAAAATTTAACGACTCAAATACTTCAATAGATTTTATAGAGATGGAAGGTTCAAGAGATTTTTCACACTTTAGGGTTTTGTGAGAGTTGGTGAGTTAGGAGAATTGAAAACTCTCTAAAAGATGAGAAATTTTAGACAGTTTTTAAGTTGTGTAAACAAAAACATTGGTGTTGATTGGAAGATTTGGATAGGGGTTGGGGGTTTTTCAGTCATATGTTTGGTTCATATATAGACAAACTTATTATCCTTCCCTCAGTTTATTAACGGTTTTGGATTTTGATATTTTTTGCATTTCCCGAATTGGAACCAAAATTTTTGACACTCAACCTATTTTTAATATATATCACATATTTTAACTATAAGATAATAAATTGTTAAAAAAAATGTCACAGCCTCTTTTGAATGAATCCAACTGGTTACACAACAACAACACTAAAACAAACTACAAAAACTAAATATATTATTCCATAATTGTTATATACACATAAATTAAAAATGGTAAATATCAATCTAAAAAGAGGCAATGGAACTATACACCTGATATGGTCTAGAATACATATGAAAAAAAAACTTTATAGAATCTTTTTGAATTATTACTGAAAACATAGATTTTGAAAATAAACGTATATAGTATTAAAAAATATACACCACTTCTGTGTGTATATTTTTGTATATTAAAGCATATAATTTAAGATTTCTATATAAGCTTGGTAATATTTGCTGGATATGTACCATAACTATTTTATTGGAAGGTAACCAAGAGATTTTGTATCTTCTTATTTCCAGGAGAGAATTTAATAGAGAGAGAGGGTGCATGCACCCATAATTTCTTGTAAAATAGATCTATTTCTTCACTAAATTTATATGCATCCATTAATTAAGATTTGTAACATTGCACTTAGTATGTCTGTGCGCTCAGAAATTTTACTATCGGATTCGCGCCTGGTTATTTCTGTTAAATTTCAATCTGGAGATAAGCATCCCTTCCAAAGTTCTTCAATTAGAGTCTGAGCATCAAAATGTGTTTCATATTTTTTGTAACACCGAGTATAAGATAAGTCAGTTTCATCATTGCATTTATCTCCTAATGGTTTAGTTCATACAGTTGTGAATAAGCTTCGGGGTAAAAGTAATATGATATCCAATAAAAAACATGGAGAATCTTATTTTATGGTTCACATCCATCATTAAAAAACCAGGAAATGAATCATTAAAAGAGATATGTAGTACATGCGAATGTTTATTAATTACTTGTAGCACCTTGAGTTCTCGCTGCAGCCTAGATTTCAACCCAACTAGTTTGGTTAACATAAAAATATCCATCATAGATGTTACTCTGGCTTAAGTATTACTCACATTACTTTAGAAAACCAATTTAATCTTACAAAATATATATGTCCTGATTCGATAAAATTGGGAGAAACTAAAATTTTGGTTGAGATTGAGTTGGATAAAACATTTCCTAGACTAATGGTGTGAAACGACATGTATAAAAACAAATACTTGGTTGAGGTTTACTGCACAAGGATCCCCTAAACATGTGAGTTTCGGAATTTTCGGATATAAAGAGAGAAAATGTCTAGTCCGACCCAATGCCTCAACATGCGTAAAGATATGGACGTTCGATCGAAGAAATTTCAAATGTGCGTAAAGTTATTTTGGACCAACTTGGGCAAGTGTCTTCATCATCTCCTAAACTTATTTTTTCCTCAAGAGCAATATATACACTGATACTCTCTTTAGTACTTACGAGGAGGTAAGAAATGTTGAAAAGGGAATCAAGAAACTTATACAAAAAGGAAGATGCAGTCAGTCTACGAGGAAAAGATCTTTACAAACTGAAGAGGTACTTCTTTCACATTCTACACCTAGTTTTCATCATTGGTAGGGGATTTCCTCGCTCCATGTTACGAAAAGAGTATGCAGGAAACTCCATCTAACATGGTCGTTAATGAGTCAATCAAATCAAAAGATAATGCCTTATTAATTGATCCTCATGTAGTCATAGCTAGCCTTCGTCAACCACTCACAAGAATGTGAGCCGCAAACACAAAATGACAATGATTGACTACATGTTAGAGTTGAGTTAAGCCAATCCAAAGAGTTCAGGAAATATAATTGATAACATTTATAGAAAGATGAAAACATTAGGTCGAGGTAATCAAAACCCATACACTACAAGAAAACCTGGATTTCGTTACTGAATTTTGCGACCACAGTTACGGTTGCTAAATTTACCGACCGAATACTGACTAATTAACGACCGAAAGGTGACCAAAAACAAATCAGTCACTTAGTAGTCGCTATTTTGCGACCACATAATACAGTCGTCTAATAGTCGTTAAATAGCGACTAATTTAGCCACCGTGTAACGACTGTAGAATAACGTCGTTAATCGGTCGCTAATGTACGACTAATTTAGCGACTGTTTAACAACTAACTGGTTTAGTCGCTAAATTGTCACAAATCAGTCGCAAAATAAAGTTCATAACTCGTGTAAATCGTTACTCAGGTAGGTGTACCGGTTTANTCGGTCGCTAATGTACGACTAATTTAGCGACTGTTTAACAACTAACTGGTTTAGTCGCTAAATTGTCACAAATCAGTCGCAAAATAAAGTTCATAACTCGTGTAAATCGTTACTCAGGTAGGTGTACCGGTTTATTGCGACTGATTGCATTAGTCGCAAATTTGGTTGGAAAACAGTCGCTAAATCGGTCGCTAAATTTTTTATAAATAGACCAAAACCGTCGCCATTTCTTATCACCTCATCACCTCGTATAGCTTAAACTTAAATTGAAAGAGAAAAAAAAAATCGTGAAGACCAATGGCAGGAAATTACAACAACTATACTAATGTTCGTGCTTGGATGTACAAGAGGATTGATGAAGAAACGGGAAACTTCTCGAGAGAATTTGTCATGGGGGTAGAGGAATTCATGACGTTTGCAAATAATCAGGAGTTAACGCAGAGCAATGGTGGTAAGTTCTTTTGCCCTTGCAGTATTTGCAAAAATGAAAAATTTCTCGCGGGGCAAAAAATCTTGAAACATATATATAGTAGAGGATTTATGCAAGATTATTATGTTTGGTACAACCATGGAGAAGAAATCGAGATGGGATTAGGAACGAGTTATGTTGATCAGACGCATTTAAGTGGTAGTGAAGAAGTTGGTAATTTAGGAGAAGATAGATATGTGGAAATGGTGAATGATGCATTTTGTGATAATGTGAATTTTGATAACTATCAACAGGATGATAGTTATCAAAATGTCGTAGATCCGGTTTCCAACCATTCAAAAAAATTCTACGACT
>CAKOAT010258487.1:400941-422825 GCA_932364175.1 Eruca vesicaria subsp. sativa | reverse complement strand
CCTGATATATTTACTCACGTAGGTCGTCCAAGTGGAGAAATGCAAGAAATATGGCTATCCGAAAAAGATTATCAATGCGCACATTCATATGTTTTGCGAAATTGTGATTATTTTCAGCCACTTGAGAGGTATATATTTTGACTATTGTTAACCTTATATTTTTTTTTGATATATCCTAAACTGATATATATATATATATTGTGTTGGTCTAATATAGGATGTCCCGTATTCTCTCTTTTCAGTCGCTAAACAGTCACTAAAACGTGGCTAAATCGGTCACTATTTAGTGGCTAAATCGGTCACTATTGTCAGTCGCTAAACAGTCATTAAAACGTGGCTAAATCGGTCACTTTTTAGTGGCTAATCAGTCGCTAAATTACCGACTGTTTAACAACTACAAAGTAGTCACTAAATTACGTCATTAATCAGTCATTATTCAGTGGCTATTTTAGCGACTATTTAAGGACTATTTAGCGACTATTTGATGACAACCGTATCAGTCGCTAATCAGTCTTTAATTAGCGACTGATTAGCGACCGATTTATTTACCGACGATCAATATAACGACAGCCTTAATTGGTCGCTAATCAGTCACTAATCTTGATTTAGCGACTGATAAGCTACTATTCCTGCGGTAGCTAAATAACTGTTTTCTTGTAGTTATAAGACTTGCTGGCCCTATTTCAGTCTCTAGTTTAATGTGGTATTTAGCTCGTTTTCGACTGCAAATGTTATACTATTTTAAGATCTCTATCAAACTTATAACAAACTTATTCCCTTAAATCTATATCAACTACACTTAATTTAATATATGAAACTAGTTTAAAAAAAAGATGTCTTGATCTTTCATCCTGCGTAACTTTGCTTTTTTAAAACATTAATTTCTTAAAACTATTATCTTTGATGGTTGCATCCCTTTATAACTCTTAATTTTGAACATTTTCACTTTGAACGTTTTTAATAATCTGAATACATTATTTATGTGATTAATACTAAAATGCATGAAGTGCTAAATTTACTGTCAGAAATGTGTAAATGGTACAAATGAACACTCTAATTATGGTAACGAGAATAATCAAGGACATATTTTTCGAGCGTGACTCAGCCTTAGGTCAAGCACTGTAGTAACCTAACATTATCATCAAGTTAGTTTGCTGTTTGGGGAATTGCAAGATTAAAATTCTATAGAAACTACAAAAAGTTTATCCATTAGATGAAAATTTTGCAATCAAAACCCAGCCATAGATATTCAAATGAACATTTTCGAACTACGTCATTTGAACTAAGATTAAGTTACAGATATTTAAATTTCCTGTTTTTTTTTAGAAATGAAAATGACACAAATATTTCAATTGATTTTATTAAGATTGCAGGTTAAGAGATTTTCCACAACTTAGGGTTTGTGAGAGCTGCAGGTGAGTTACAAGAACCGAAAACTCTCTTTAAGATAAAGAAAATTTGGGATGGGATCTTGGTTATGGGGATAAAATACTAAAAATGAGGAACCTGGCCAAGAGTTTTCATAGAATAGAGGTCAAAAATGGTGACTGAACGTTGCTTTGGGATGATGATTGGTCTTCATTGCAACGTCTCTCAGAGGCTCTTAGAGATCGAGGCAGAGCCGATCTTTGAATTCAAGAATCTGCAATACTATCAAAAAAGTGTTGGTATCATAGAGTGCATCTGTTAACGTGGTAGAAGATGAGATAGAAGCAAATAAAAGCGTGGTCGTGCCTGAAGAGGATAAAGCATTGTGAAGATAAAAAAGGTGATAAATACAGGAAGAATTATTGTCCAAAACCACATGAATGATATTCTACGAGAAGAGACCGACTTGCAACTGGAGCAGAGGGGTTTTGTTTCACTAAGCAACTGCCAAATATACTTTCATATTTGGACTACGAATGTCAATTTTCAGCATACATATAAGATGACCTAGCAAGAGGGTACTGAAGGAGAAGTATACATTGGATAGTATACTGCAGGACAAGACAATTTCTTTCATATTAGGTATCAATTTAACGCAACGGTTCATAGCACTTGGAGGGAACGAAACCAAAGACGACACAGTGAACCTAACTAAACACAAGAGAAAATATAATGGTTACGGGAAAAACGTTATAGAAGCTCCATAAGATTAACGGGCGATATGCGGTTGGCACAAGAATATCAGCAACATAAATTCTTTTAATTAGGTCCACTCTTCCAAATACTTTTAGATAGATAGAAAATAGTTTTGATTTATTTATTTTCTGGAAAACAATCAGAGAACCCAGAATCTTGTGGTTAGGTGGTAAGGGAAAGGTTTGGGACGCCAACACGTTTCAACTTCAATTCACCTGTTGTGTGAAACTAATTCATATTGTTCTGGACATTTACAGGGATATAGGTCCCTGCCTACGGGCCATTTACACATACAGAGAATAAATCTATTTGTGGGCTACACCTCTCTTGAGGATTAGAACCTCTTCCATAGATCTTGAGATACCTAGGTTAATCGATAAAAAGTGAAAAATAATATTAAAAAAAGATGCACTGGATGTAACCAAGGTTTATATATTTATGAACAAATTTGACTTTCATTCAAAAACATTGGTGTTCATCCGAAAATCTGGATAGGGGCTGGAGTTTTTTCAGTCACATATATGGTTAGTGTCGATCTTGTGTGTTTTTAGAAGACCAAAATGGAAGGAACAACAAATGGGCTGACTTTATGGTTTGAAGTTTAGATATTACACCACAAACACTATTTTTCTAGCTTTCTCAAGATTTTTGAGGTTGAAATGAAAAACATTATATGAAATTCCCATCATGCAGATTACAACTTAAAAAGAAAAACAAGATTATGAAATAAATTCCAGAAAATAAAAGATAAGAAATAGAGAATAAGCATGAAGGTTCTTCTGGGCATACACGTTAATCAGAACTGGCTTTCTTTGATGCCCCACTGGAGGACGGCTTTGCATCAGTCTGGTTAACTTCACCCTCTGGGGGAATAATCCTTCGAGGGGTAAAGCTCTTCCTATGCAGTCTTCTCTTCTTGTTCGGCGGCTCATTTTCCCCATCATTATTGTTACTTTGAGTTACTTCTAACTCTTCTGAACTTGTTGAGTACTCACTGTCCGGATCATTCTCGGTTTCCTTATCACTGCTGTTATTTGCAGTCACCTCTAAACTTGTTGAGTACTCACTGTCCGAACTTGCAGAGTCACTGTCTGCTGAATCACATCATCACTAGATAGTTCGGGTACTGAAGGTCTCATGAAAGGACCTCGTAAGGGGACTTCTCTCCCAACTTTTTTTTCTTCAGTGTCTCTTGTTGCATATGACCGAGCTCTCATGAGAAGGGCTTTAAAGGGGAGTTTTGTCTCACCCTTGTTTGCTTCATCATCTGTTGAACTATCTCCAGATGGCTCAGGTAACAGAGATCTTTTGGGAAGTTGTTTCCTTGGAGGCTTATATCTATCACTCATTGATCTTGGAGTACTGGAATATCAAAAGAATGAACTATAAGAGAGCAATAAAGATATAACTGTCAATGAGAACAAATAAAGACCTTTGGAAGACTCTCGAGAGTAACAATTTATATACAATATTGATATCCTTTAATTGATACTTCTCTGAAAATTATTAACGATTTTGGATTTTAATATTAATTTCCAATGGTCTAAAACAGATATAAAACTATATTTTGAAATTTATAATGAAACCATAATTTTAACAATAATTTATCTAGTATTCAAATTTTTAAGTATACTATAATTTATGTATATTTATTTATTAAAGCAATAAAATAGGCTTTCTGTATGAGCTTGGTAAAATTTGCTGGATAAGATTTTTTTCCATATTTATTTTATTTGAAGGTGACTAAACAACTAAGGGGATCTGTATCTCGTTATTCAGATACATTTCAATGTAATTCATATTTTAAAATTTTATTTTTAATAATACTTCCATTTGTTCTTATAGTTTTATAAAAATAAAGATATTTCCCAAAATTGTGAATTTTTATATTTCCTCTCTAGTAATTCCACCTACACTGTTTATAGCCTAAACGAAAAGTTCCAGCCATCCTTGAAGATATTTTAAATTAATTTTAAATGGTTCTTTACAGAGTTTGTAAATTAAATATTAAAATGATATATATGCTTCTTCAAGGCTAGACACAAAGTTTTTTTTGTTAAACTAGACATGTGTATATTGTTGAGTCTGAGTTTTGATCGGCCAGAAAAACAAAACTCAATGGTGGATTATTTTGAAGATGTTTTAATGATCAGAAAAGAGTAACAGCTTAGAGAGTGTGAGAACATGAGAAAAATTACTGATGTTCGTCTGAATTAGCCGAAAACTTCAAGTCGGCAAGGAACACAATAAAGTAAATCCCTAATTTCTAGCCGCCAATATCTGTGTGTGTTCAAGTCTCTTTTTTCTATTTAGTCGCTCTCATCCTCTTTTTATAGATAAACCTCTTCTTCTGTTCGCCCTAAGTATTCTGATCTAATGGGCCGAGCTACGTTTTTTAGGCTGAATAGTCAGGCTGTTGACAACCTTGTGGCGCAGAGTAAAGTCAAACTTCACAGCCGAATGCAGATGTCGCGTTGATTGTAACTGAGTAAAAAGTTGAACCGAGCTGACTAAGTGGCCTGAATCATTTGTTAGATGGGCCTTGTAGAGGGATGTAATCCATCTCGTACATATATCATGGGCCTGTATATGTCACTTGAGACATATAATTTGGGTTTGTGTATGTCCCTTGACAGGTTCATATGTTTTTTTCAAATCAAAGTTTTTTTGGTACATCCTAGAGATTATTTTCTCATGTTACAGGTGTTTTGTTATATGATTTTTACAAAAAAAAATGATTTTAACAATCAACCAATGTTTTGAATTGCCCAACTGGTTACACAACAATAACACTAAAACAAACTACAAATACTAAATTATATTATTCCTTAATTATTATTTAAATATAAATTAAAAATAAAGATAAATATCAATCTAAAAAGACGCAATGGAACTAAATACCTGAAATGGCCTAGAATACATGTTAAATTTTTTTTTTATAGAATCTTTTTAAATTAGTACTGAAAACATAGATTTTAATTTGACAATAAATGTATAGAGTATTAAAAATTTTAAACCAATTCTAGGTGTATATATTTTATATATTAAAACATAGAATATAAGATTTCTATATAAGTTTGGTAATATTTGCTGGATATGTACCATATTTATTTTATTAGAAGGTAACTAAACATCTAAGGAATTATGTATATTCTATTTCCAGGGACGTATTTAAAAGAGAAATGGTGCATGCATCCATAACTCGTAAAATAGATGTATTTCTTCACTAAATTTATATGCATCCATTAAGATTTGTAACATTGCACTTATTATGTTTGCTCACTCAGAAAGTTCACTATTGGATTCGCCAGCTTGTTATAACTAACTGTTTTTATTCTAGTGTGGCTAAGTTTAAGTAATCTTTTAACATTATCTTGATTTTTGTAAGAAATTGGGGCCCTTAAATGTAAGAAATATTTTGGGGCCTGAGGCATTTGACTTTTTGACAATACAGTAAGCACGGCTAGAAGAACTTTGGAAGGATGATTATCTCCAGATTTAAATGTAACAGAAATAACAAGCTGGCGAATCCAATAGTACATGAACTTTCTGAGTAAACATAATAAGTGAAATGTTACAAATCTTAATGAATGCATATAAATTTAGTGAAGAAATACATCTATTTTACAAGAAATTATGGGTGCATGCACCCTCTCTCTATTAAATTCGCCCCTGAAATAGAAGATACATAATCCTTTAGATGTTTAGTTACCTTCTAATAAAATAAATATGGTACATATCAAGGAAATATTACCAAGCTTATATAGAAATCTTATATTCTATGTTGTAATATATAAATTATATACACACAGAACTGGTTAAAAAAATTTAATACTATATACATTTATTGTCAAATTAAAATTTATGTTTTCAGTAATAATTTGAAAACATTCTATAACAAAATTTCATATATTCTAGGCCATTTCAGGTATATAGTTCCATTGCATCTTTTCAGATTGATATTTATCTTTTTTAAAAAATTTATATCTAAATAATAATGTAATAATATAATTTCGTATTTGTAGTTTGTTTTAGTGTTATTATTGTGTAACCAGTTGGAGAATTAAAAACATTGGTTGATTGTTAAAACATTTTTTATAAAAAGCGAATTACAAAACACCTGTAACATGAGAAAAGAATCTCGAGGATGTACTAAAAAGACTTTGATTTGAAAAATAACATATGAGCCTGTCAAGTAACATATACAATCCCAAATTATATATGTTTCAAGTGACATATACAGGCCCATGATATATGTAGGAGATGGATTACAGCCCTCTACAGGGCCCATCTAACAAAGGATTCAGGCAACTTAGTCAGCTCGGTTCAACTTTACTCAGTTACAATCAGTGCGTCATCTGCATTCGGCTGTGAGGTTTAACTTTACTTTGCACCACAAGTTGGTTTCAACAGCCAGACTGCTTGGCCTAAAAAACATAGCTCGGCCCATTAGATCAAAATACTTAGGGCGAACAGAAGAAGAGGTTTATCTATAAAAAGAGGATGAGAGCAACCAAATAGAAAAATGAGACTTGAACACATACACACAGATTGACGGCTAGAAATTAGGGATTTACTCTATTGCTTTCCTTGCCGACTTGAAGTTTTCGGCTAATTCAGACAACATAGGTAAGTTTTCTCATGTTCTCACACTCTCTAAGTTGTTACTCTTTTCTGATCATTAAAACACCTTCAAAATAATCCACCATTGAGTTTTGTTTTTCTGGCCGATCAAACTCAGATTCAACAATATACACATGTCTAGTTTAACAAAAAAAATTATGTGTCTAGCCTTGAAGAAGCATATATATCATTTTAATATTTAATTAACAAAAGTTTTAAAGATCATTTTAAAATTATTTAAATATCTTCAAGGATGGCTGGAACTTATTCTTGTAGGCTATAACCAGTATAGGTAGAATTATCTAGTCAGGAAATATATATTCACAATTCTGGGAAATATCTTTATTTTTTATAAAATTGTAAGAACAAATGGAAGTTTTATTAAAAAAAAAATTTAAAATATGAATTACATTGACATGTATCTGAATAACAAGATACAGATTCCCTTAGTTGTTTAGTCACCTTCAAATAAAATAAATATGGAAAAAAATCTTATCCAGCAAACATTACCAAGCTCATACAGAAAACCTATTTTTATAGCTTTTATAAATAAATATACATAAACTTATAGTCTACTTTAAAAATTTAATACTAGATAAATTATTGTTAAAATTATGGTTTCAGTAATAATTTCAAGAATATTAGAAATATAGTTTTATATCTGTTTTACACTATTTCAAAAAAAATATTAAAATCCAAAATCGTTAATAATTTTCAGCGAAGTATCAATTAAAGGATATCAACATTGTATATATATTGTTAACCTCGAGAGTCCTCCAAAGTCCCTTATTTGTTCTCATTGACAGTTATATCTTTCTTGCTTTCTTATAGTTCATTCTTTTGATATTTCAGTACTCCAAGATCAATGAGTGATAGATATAAGCCTCCAAGGAAACAACTTCCCAAAAGATCTCTGTTACCTGAGCCCTCTGGAGATAGTTCAACAGATGATGAAGCAAACAAGGGTGAGAGAAAACTCCCCTTTAAAGCTCTTCTTATGAGAGCTCGGTCATATGCAACAAGACACAATGAAGAAAAAAAAGTTAGAGAAGTCCCCTTACGAGGTCCTTTCATGAGACCTTCAGTACCTGATCTATCTAGTGATGATGATGATTCAGCAGAGAGTGACTCTGCAAGTTCAGACAGTGAGTACTCAACAAGTTCTGAAGATTTAGAAGTAACTCAAAGTAACAATAATGATGGGGAAAATGAGCCGCCGAACAAGAAGAGAAGACTGCATAGGAAGAGCTTTACCCCTCGAAGGATTATTCCCCCAGAGGCTGAAGTAAACCAGACTGATGCAAAGCCGTCCTCCAGTGGGGGATCAAAGAAAGCCAGTTCTGATTAACATATCTGCCCAGAAAAACCTTCATGCTTGTTCTCTATTTCTTATCTTTTATTTTCTGGAATTTATTTCATAATTTGGTTTTTGTTTTAAGTTGTAATCTGCATGATGGGAATTTCATATAATATCTAAACTTCAAACCATAAAGTCAGCCCATATTTTGGTCCTTCCATTTTGGTCTTCTGAAAACACACAAGATCGACACTAACCAAATATGTGACTGAAAATAATTCCAGTGCCTATCCATATTTTCGGATGAATACCAATGTTTTGGAATGAACGTCAAATTTGTTCATAAATAAACCTTGGTTACACACAATTCATCTTTTTTTGTTAATATTTTTTTTCACTTTTTATCGATTAATTTAGGTATCTCGACATCTATAGAAGAGGTTCTAATCCTCAAGGGAGGTGTAGCCCACAAATAGATTTTCTCTCCGGATATGTAAATGGCCCGTAAGCAGGGACCCATATCCCTGTAAATGTCCAAAACAATATGAATTAGTTTCACAAAAATCGAAGTTGAAACGTGTTGGCGTCCCAAACCTTTCCCTTACCACCTAACCATAAGATTCCGGGTTCTCTGATTGTTTTCCACAAAATAAATAAATAAAAAGATTTGCTATCTATCTAAAAGTATTTGGAAGAGTGGACCTAATTAAAAGAATTTATGTTGCTGATATTCTTGTGCCAACTGCATATCGCTCATTAATCTGATGGAGCTTCTATAACGTTTTTCCGTAACCATTATATTTTTTCCTGTGTTGAGTTAGGTTCACTGTGTCTTCTTTGGTTTCGTGTTCTCCAAGTGCTATGAACCGTTGCGTGAAATTGATACCTAATAATGAAAGAGATTGTCTTGTCCTGCATTGCCCCCAATATCAGTAAAACAATGGTATCCCTATCCAATGTATACTTCTCCTTCAGTACCGTCTTGCTAGGTCATCTTATATGTTTGCTGAAACTTGACATTCGTAGTCCAAATATGAAAGTATATTTGGCAGTTGCTTAGTGAAACAAAATTCCTCTGCTCCAGTTGCAAGCCAGTCTCTTGTCGTAGAATATCATTCTTGTGGTTTTGGACAATAATTCTTCCTGTATTTATCACCTATTTTATCTTCACAATGCTTTATCCTCTTCAGGCACGGCCACGCCTTTATTTGCTTCTATCTCATCTTCTACCACGTTAACAGATGTATTCTATGATACCAACACTTCTTTGACAGTATTGCAGATTCTGGAATTCAAAGAATGGCCCTGCCTCGATCTCTAAGAGCCTCTGAGAGACGTTCCAATGAAGACCAATCAATATCCCAACGCAACGTTCAGTCACCATTTTTGACCTCTATTCTGGGAAAAGTCTTACCCCAGGTTCCTCACTTTTAGTAATTTAGCCCCACAACCAAGATCCCATCCAAAATTTTCTTTATCTTAAAGCGAGTTTTCGGTTCACCTAACTCACAAACTCTCACAAACCCTAAGTTATGGAAAATATCTTAACCTTCAATCTTAATAATTTCAATTGAGGTATTTGTGTCATTCATTTCTTTTAAAACAAAACAAGAAGTGTAAATGTTTGTAGCTTAATCTTAGTTCAAATGACATAGTTCAAAAATGTTCATATGAAATATCTATGGCTGAGTTTTGATTGCAAAATTTTAATCTAATGGAGATTTTTTTTGTAGTTTCTATAGAATTTTAATCTTGCAATTCCCGAAACAGCAAACTAATGTTAGGTTACTACACAGTGCTTGACCTAAGGCTGAGACACGCTCGAAAAATATTCCTTGATTATTCTCGTTACCATAATTTGAGTGTTCATTTGTACCATTCACACATATCTAACAGTAAATTTAGAACTTTATGCAATTTAGTATTTAAATTCACATAAATAATATATATTCAGATTATTAAAAACGTTCAAAGTGAAAATGTTCATAATTAAGAGTTATAATAAAGGGATGCAACCATCAAAAATAATAGTTTTAAGAGATTAATGTTTTAAAAAAGCAAAGTTACGCAAGATGGAAGATCAAGACATCTTTTTTTTAACTAGTTTCATATATTAAATTAAGTGTAGTTGATATAGATTTAAGGGGATAGAGTTTGTTATAAGTTTGATAGAGATCTTAAAATAGTATAACATTTGCAGAAGAAAAAGGCAGGCAGCGAAAATGCTGGGTCTTCCTTTGTCCGCTTCCCTTTCCTTGGTTGTGTCTGTATTACGGGCTGCTTTCTCGATCCTTCTATTGTTGCGTGGAAGTGCTGCTTTCTTCGAGCTAAATACCACATTATACTAGAGATTGAAATAGGGCCAGCAAGTCTGATGGGTTTTGCTTACCTCGACCTAATGTTTTCATCTTTCTATAAATGTTATCAATTATATTTCCTGAACTCTTTGGATTGGCTTAACTCAACTCTAACATGTAGTCAATCATTGTCATTTTGTGTTTGCAGCTCACATGCTTGTGAGTGGTCGACGAAGGCTAGCTATGACTACATGAGGATCAATTAATAAGTCATCATCTTTTGATTTGATTTTCTCATTAAAGACCATGTTAGATGGAATTTCCTGTATACTCTTTTCGTAACATGGAGCGAGAAAATCCCCTACCAATGATGAAAAACTAGGTGTAGAATGCGAATGAAGTACCTCTTCAGTTTGTAATGATCTTTTCCTCGTAGAGTGACTGCATCTTCTTTTTTGTATAAGTTCCTTCATTTCCTTTTCAACATTTTTTACCTCCTCTTACATTCCTTATAGAGTATCAGTGATATATTTCTCTTGAGGAAAAAATAAGTTTAGAAGATGATGAAGACACTTTCGCAAGTTTAGGAGATGATGAAGACATTTGTATGTATTACAAATCTCTTTTAATGATTCATTTCCTAGTTTTTTTATGATGGATGTGAAACATAAAATAAGATTCTCCATGTTTTTTAATGGCTATCATATTAGTTTGACCCCGAAGCTTATTCACAACTGTATGAACTAAACCATTAGGAGATAAATGCAATGATGAAACTGGCTTATCATATACTCTGTGTTACAAAAAAATGAAAAAAGATATACTCATTTTGATGCTCGGACTCTAATGGAAGAACTTTGGAAGGGATGCTTAACTCCAGATTAAAATGTAACAGAAATAACCAGGGGCGAATCCGATAGTGAAATTTCTGAGCGCACAGACATACTAAGGGCAATGTTACAAATCTTAATTAATTGATGCATATAAATTCAGTGAAGAAATAGATATATTTTACAAGAAATTATGGGTGCATGCACCCTCTCTCTATTGAATTCTCCCCTGGAAATAAAAAGATACCTAATCCCTTAGACGTTTGGTTACCTTCCAATAAAATAAATATGGAACATATCCAGCAAAAATTACCAAGCTTATATAGAAATCTTAAATTCTATGTTGATTGATTTTATGAAACAATAGATTTGATAAATTTATAAAGAGTTCAAATGAGTTTTCCATATTTAAGAAGTCTATGAAAGTATTCCTCTACGAGGATTTTGAGAATCTTGAGTAAAAGTGCAATATTTTGAAAGTTTTGTTTTATGACTTAGGGAAGTTATTGGAACATGAATTTTTGTGGAATTTAATTATTCTAGTAGTTGAAAGAATTTTACAAGTTAACTAGATTAAACAAATTTAATCAAATAATTTTACATAGATTTTCGTTACTTGTGTATAGAATTTAATTGATTGTTATTAACTTTTAAAGTAGAAAATTAATGGTGGTAGGAGTAAATGAAAGAGAATAACTTCAATTTGTTTAATTCTCTTTTTTTTTTTAAATGTCACAAAAAAGTTCTTGAAATAAAAAGTTGTAAAACTATGTTTTTTATAATTTTGAAATATATGTATTCAAATTCAATCTTTTATAAAAAAAACGATTTTTTCTTTTCAAATTGTTTTTTTTTTTTAGTTTTCATTTTTTAATATTAATTTTCTATGTATTGATGTGATTTGTATTATGCTAAAGTAGTGATTTTTATTATTTCATTCTTCAATTTTGTGTGTTTTTGTATGTGGGTTTATTTTATTACATGGATTTTAAAATCTTATGAGTATAGGTCCTATTCTCAAAGTTGAGTAAACTTTAGTCTTATGAGAAAAAAACAAAAAAAAATTTACATCCCAATAACAATAGATATTAATAGAATCTTAAAATCAATGACAACTAAAGTTTTTCAATAACAAAGATTTTGAGTGGAATTTAAAAGTTATCTTCCCAATAACAATAGATTCTACTTAGATGATAAAAATCCATAAACCAATAACAATGGAATCTTAAAATTTAATAACTCCTTTAGAATTCTTCTTCCAATAACCCCTCCTAAGTGCAATGTCACAAATCTTAATTAATGGATGCATATAAATTCAGTGAAGAAATAGATCTATTTTACAAGAAATTATGGGTGCATGCACCCTCTCTCTATAAAATTCTCCCCTGGAAATAAGAAGATACATAATCCCTTAGACATTTGGTTACCTTCCAATAAAATAAATATGGTACATATCCAGCAAAAATACCAAGCTTATATAGAAATCTTAAATTCTATGTTTTAATATATAAAAATATACACACAGAAATGGTGTAAATTTTTTAATACTATATACGTTTATTTTTAAAATCTATGTTTTAAGTAATAATTCAAAAAGATTCTATAAAGTTTTTTTTTCATATGTATTCTAGAACATATCAGGTGTATAGTTCCATTGCCTCTTTTTAGATTGATATTTACCATTTTTAACTTATACTAGATTTTGACCCGCGCAACCGCGCGGGTGTTTGTTTCGTCTATAGTTAGTTATATAAATATTTTGTTTTAACTTGTAAATTGGTATATATTATAGTAATCACATATTTACGATATATATATAGTAAATATTTTTCAGACATAATAATATTATATAATACGTGCTTTAATCAAGTAGATTGTTTCAAATTTTCTATATTATACATGTTTTTCACACATGTGTTTGTTTCTTCTTGATATTTTATTGTTTGTTAGATTAGTATTTCATTTTATATAAAGTAATATAAATAGAGCTTGATTAAATATTAGTATACTTTAATTTGTAAAGATAATATAAACTTCGAAGAAATTTTTGCTAAAACTAAACTTATAGTTTCATAAATTAATATAATAAAGAATTTTAAAATAATTTCTTTTTTTAAAACAATATAATTTTAAAAATTTACATCGAGATAAATTTATCTAGTATATATAGTGTGTAAATTTTGTTAGGATATATAAATATTCCATATTACGAATCTGTGATTTTTGTTAATATATTGTGGATGCATTTAACTATTATTGACATATTTCTTTTTAAATAATAGAAGATTCCTAAACTTATATCTATTGACATATTTTGCGTGACTAAGTTGGAAAGTGTGGGGGTAATTTACCAAAAACAATTTGCTAAGCGTATCTTTGTTATTATAGATATGATTTTTCATAAGATATAATAACGATAAGATTATTAGAGAATTAATGTAACGTGACTTTCTAGTAATAGTCCATTTTAAAAAAAAAAATCACACATGAAGTCGAGTCATGACTTCTGTTTTAATATATAAGATGTATATAACAATTATGGAATAATATATTTTAGTATTTGTAGTTTGTTTTAGTGTTGTTGTTGTGTAACCAGTTGGATTTACTCAAAAGAGGCTGTGACATTTTTTAACAATTTATTCTTATAATTAAAATACGTGATATATATTAAAAATAGGTTGAGTGTCAAAAATTTTGGTCCAATTCGGCAAATGATCAAAGAATATCAAAATCCAAAACCGTTAATAAACTGAGGGGCATCGTTTTGTCTATATAAGCTTGAATCTCTAGAGTCCTCCAAATACACTTCTATATTCTCATTAACATATTCTCTCTTGCTCTCTCTTATTATTCACTCTTTTTGATCTTTCGCTATTCCTAGATCAATGAATGAGCCACCAACGTGTCTTTGGATGAGATGTCGGCCTTTTGACCCATCTGAATCTGAAGACAATGATTCAACGGGAAGTGACGCAACAAGTAAAGAGGAGTTAGAAGTAGCTCCAAAGAAGAACAATGATGCAAGAAAAGAGCCACCAAAAAGAACACCGAATGTGGTTTCTCCCCAGCCAAACTGTCCCCACAAATCACTTCCCATAAGAGCTCATTCACCTAAACCGGCAAACAAAGCCTTAAAAAAAGAGCGGCCAAAGCGTCTTTGGATGAGATGTCGGCCTTTTGACCCATCTGAATCTGATGACGATGATTCAACGGGAAGTGACGCAACAAGTCAAGAGGAGTTAGAAGTGACTCCAAAGAAAAACAATGATGAACAAAAGGAGCCTCCCAGAAGAATGCATAGGACCCCTCGAAGAATTATTTCTCCAAAGGCAGAAGTTAACTAGAAAGTTGCAAAGCTGTGCTACAATGGGTTATCAAATAATATTGCTGATCCAATATCTATATCTTTTTGTTTCCTGGAATTTATTTTGTAATTTAATTTTAGCTTTTAAGTTGTTATCTGTTTGCTGAGAATTCTATATAATAAAGTTTTTTATTTGAACCTTCGTTATAGTTTTGAGTGAAACAGAAATTTTTTGTTTGGGGTGTAATTTCTCAACTTCAAACCACAAAATCAGCCCATTTGTTGTTCCATCCTTTCTGGTCTTCAAAACCCCTATCCAAATCAACACTAACCAAACATGTGATTGAAAAAACCCCAACCCCTATCCAAATCTTCCAATCAACACCAATGGTTTTGTTTACACAACTTAAAACCTGTCTAAATTTTATACTTTGAAAGTTTAAGTGTTTGCCTTATTATAATCAAACTTCATTTTGAACAGCCAGACAGGACATTATGTATAAGGAAAGACGAATATGTGAAAACTGAAGTACAGTGGTTAACAGTGAAAAGGTATAATAGATAATATTCACCGTGAAATATGAAATTTTGTTGATTTGGGACGTTGAATTAGACATTAATGTGTGACTAACGATGAAAAAGGTATGATACGTTATGCTTTATAGAAAAAAAAAGATTGTATGAAATACGACACTTATATTTCATTATTAAACTTCACAGTTCAAGTAAGGTTACTCTACTAAATGTTCTCAGTTTGCTCCAAATTATCATTTTAAAGTAGTTCTTGTTTGTGTTTGTTTGTACAACTCGGGAATGCTATCTGAACGACTTCTCATTGGTGCATGGCCAGTCTTGACATTTTGAAAGCT
The DNA here is from genome assembly GCA_932364175.1 of Eruca vesicaria subsp. sativa. Classification (NCBI taxonomy): domain Eukaryota; kingdom Viridiplantae; phylum Streptophyta; class Magnoliopsida; order Brassicales; family Brassicaceae; genus Eruca; species Eruca vesicaria. The sequence goes on along the minus strand of CAKOAT010258487.1, from coordinate 407,481 downwards.
ATATACAATTTAAAAAAAGTTTGTTTAAAAAAAAATTCTTTTTTTTGTTGTAAAATGTTCAATATTTTTCTTAAAATTTTGGGAGTCATAGACAGTGCTTCACTAACGTATACTCTGGAGCAGCCCTCCACTGGCGAATTCTACCCTGAACAGTTGAAAAGAAGAAGCGTTAGGGATGTAGTGTACATTATTCACAGATTTCGTGATATGATTGATGGTGGAAGCTCAATGAATATTTTTCGTGAAATTGGAATCTTATTACTTCACCAATGTGGCAATAACATTAAACCTAAATCTAGATGTTATTAGCTCATTAAATTGTATATGTATAATAATATCTTCTGTGATTTTACATGTTTTGAGTAACTAATTTGTTTTTCTGGATCAAAATGGTCACACTCTTGATGACATGGCCGCTGTTATCAAAGAACCAATGTTGAAGATGAATGATTTACCTACCTCCAAAAAGGGCTGGACACATTTTTTTTATTGATGATCATAGAATTTACCCTGAACTGAAATATGGTTAATGGTATGAAGAAGCTTTTCCTAAGGTTTTCTTTTCAAGTGTGATGCAGATCATGACTATTATCTTCTTCTTTTTTAATTTGCTTTTTTTTGGTCAGTGAAGACAACTTGTCCAACTTGTCAAAAAAAATACATATGAAATAAGCTGAAAAATGCAGCATTCACATATCTTCATATATTAATTGAGAAGCGTTACAACATATAAGTGTAGTCACGTGTCTTTACTAGTATGATTTTTATAATCATTAAAGAAATATGTTGCTCCATCTAAATATATATTCTACTTTATACTAAACTAATTATTAAATTAATTACTAGCGTACAAAAATATATTATACCTTATTTCTTTAAATAAAAATTACAAAGTTACCTAATAGAATATATATATATATCATAATAAATCATTTCGAATAATAAAGATTGATACAATTTTTGTTTCCTCCATCATTTTTATTTTATTTTATATTATTAGGAGAAATTAAAAGATGAAATTAATCATATAAAAATTATATTTTTCTTATAAAATATATTTTGAATTTTTTGAAATTATCATAAATTAATTAAACTGTTAAAAGCCCCTTAGTGAAATAGTTGATCAATAATTTTACTTTTATTATAATAAGATATAAATGATTACAAATCATATGAATAAAAAGTATCATTTAATAGATATTCAAATTATATATATATATATGGGTGTGTGTGTGTGTATTTAAATATCACTTAAATTAAACTATATATTTTATAAAAAATACATAAATATGTTAATTTCGAAATTTATTTTGAAAAGCTATGGAGACCTGAATATTTGAACGCTCAAATTACTGATTTTTAATGAATATAAATAATTGAACTATTAAAAATATCACATTTCAAATTTTTGATTAATGGTTCAATTTTTTTTACCGTGAATATGCGAATGTTAATAAAATCATATGAGTAGAAATTTTGAATTAATAAAACTCATATTAAAATATAGTACATATATATACTATATATATATATATGTCAATATCATTTAAGTTAAATTATGTACCATATAAAATAAATAAAAGTTCTGATTTATTGACCAATAACAATTATTGTAAATAAATAAGAGGTTATATTTTGATTGATGTGTTTAATTCAATTTAATTATGTACATAATAGTTAGTAGCTTCTCAATTATTCAATATATTTCTTATTTCATAATATATGAATGAACATAAAATAAATAATTATATGTTAAAAATTATAACATATAGTAATATTTATTTTGTGCAAGGCACGGATCCCGACCTAGTTTATTATATTTCAAGTGAATCTTTAAGAGAACATATGAACATATAACTTCACTTTTGGGCTGTTTATTTCTGGAATTGAGGGCTATGTTTCAACTTGGCTTTGCCTATGGATTCACTCTTTTAATTAATGGTTCATATGAATATATGAATGTTAATAAAATCACACGAGGAAGAAGCTTCAATTAATAAAAATTCATATTAAAATATATAATAAATCTATTTTAATATCGTTTAAATTAAATTATATACTATATAAAATAAATAAAATGATTGTTTTAGTTAATGACCAATAAAAATAATTATAAATAAATAAGAAAGATTATTTTGATTTATGTGTTTACTCCAATTTAATTATATAAACAATAGTTACTAGCTTCTTAATTATTCAATATATTTACAAATTCATAATACATAAATGAATATAAAATATAATAATATGTAAAAAATTAGAATATATCCCCTATATATTAATTGATAAACCTTACAAGCCACGTGTCATCATGAGAATACTTTTCAAATTTACTAGAGAAAAATGTTGGTCCATATAAACATATAATATACTTTTTATTAGACTAAACATAAAACGGTTGTTAATGCTAATCATTATTTCCTTCAAAATTTTTTAGGGAATTACCTAATATGGTTATAATATATATATATATGACAATTAATGATTTGAATATGAAAAATTTGATAAAAAATGGTATAGCCTCTACTCTATTTGTTAAATTTATATTGTGAAAATCAATTAAACAAGAACATTAACTATAAGATTTTTTATATATGTTATATTTCAAATTTTTAAAAATGACTATAAATTAATAATATTTTTAAAAATTTCACATAGAATATTTTTGATTAATATATAATTAATTTAGATATATATATATTTAGTGATGTTTAAATTAAACTAAATACCATTTGACAATATATAAATAATTAATTTCAAAATTTCATTGAACAAGTATTGAGAACGTAATACTTTAATGAAATTTTGAATTTATTTTTTAAACGACGTAAATTACTGTAAATATTAAATCTTTCACGTTAAAAAATGATGGTATCAATATTTTATAAATTCTATTATAAAAATATAAAAATGATCATAAAAACATGAAACTGTGAAGCTTCATTTATTAGATATCCAGATTAAAAGTATAATATTATATATTAAAATAATTTATTAATTAGATTTACTTATAAAATCTAGAACTGTATTCACTGCGTCAAAACATGTTTCATCCAAATAAAGATTGGAGACTTGGTTACATATACCTTCGATAAAACTTGTGAAACGGCTTTGAGTCTTTGCATTTGTCTTTACATCATCTTCGATAGTGAGTTAGTCTGGTTGCTTTGTTGTCTTTCCTGGTGGACCCATTTTTGTTTTGTTGCAAATGTGAATCTCTCTTTCCTACGAGATTCTATACTCTTTTTTTGGGGGGAGGGAGGGGGGGGGGGGCTGCCATAAAATTGCAACAACCTAGGGTTGACTCAGCATAAGTCTTCACACGAATCAATCCAATAGACATTGATGGGATCTGTAGTAAATATGTATACAATCGTGGACAGGAGGTAATCAACGCTTTTGTTAGGCACAAAATCGTGGACAAGTATCATTTCTTCTTTCTCAAAATAATATCCAAGAAGCTTGACAATATTTCTGTGCTGAAGCTTTGCCACAATATTTCTGTGCTTGACAATATTCTTGAACTCTATCTCGCCTTGTCCTGATTTTTTAGAAAGTCTCTTCACAGCAACTTGTAATCCATTAGGAAGTGTCCTCTAAGAAAGATAGTGAATTAAACAGAGTAGTCACCTCATCTGAATCATTAATGCAACAACTTTGAAACCTCAGTGAACTAGTAATACCTTGTAGACTTTTCCGAATCAACATTGACCTAGTTTGTTACATATCAAAAACTTATATGTGGCAGCATCAATAACTTTAATCTGAAACTGCGATGATCCAGCAGTTGTAATGTCATCTCCTTCTGCAAAAATATGAAGTTAAGGATCCAGCTCCATAAAACTTTAAGCACATATGTATTTGAATTATTATCATCATCTGCAGCTATAGCACTAGTATCATCACTCTTCTTCACTCTCTTTGTTACCTGGTAGCTTGAAATAGCCACAAGAAAAAGAACAAATTAGACAGAGACCGGCACACAAGTTGCTAAGATTATCACAAATGATTTTTTTTTTTTTACTTTTCCTGCCAAAAGTATTATTCCCTATGTTTCAAAATAATATATGTTTTAGTTTTTTCACACGTAGTAATAAAACACATTAAATTTTAATATTATATATTTTGCCATTATATATTTTCCATAATTTTAAACAATTAAGAATTCAGTAAATGTAATTAATTTTCTTGAATTGAACAATTAATCATTATTATTAGTTGAAAGTGCATTGAAAAATACAAAAAAATGTATCTATTTGAAATAAATTTTGTTTTAAACAATATGTATCTTAATGAAACACCGGGAGTATATCAGACATAACAAATGATTTCCCAAAATCTTGAATGCAAGGCTTATCCTGAGATTTATGGGGAAATAAAACTTTTAAGTAGATCTTAAAAATGTTTTTACAATTTGAAGGCCATAAGATATATATATATATATATATTCTTTTGAAGGCCATAAGAACTATATATATTCTCTATAAATTTTGGGTAAGACAACTGTTTCATTAGGTTTTGTCTATTACACTAACACTTGTCTCAACCCAAACTAAATGAAAGAAAAAGATACTTAGATATTTTTACAAGGCAGCAACGGAGGAGCTGTAACCGGAAGCAATAGAGAGGGAGTGTAAGTGCAAAGATGACACCACAATAAGGTAATGTAGAAGATAAATCAAGAGATAAAACACCAATAGCTTTATTAGAAATCGTCGTGTACACTTTATTACAAGTTGTGCTTAATCAGCTTTGGACGTCTAGTGTTAACACCCTAACACACGTCACTGAAAGATTCCTAAGCTACTCACTTATGTCTCTCTCCCGTCAAGTACTTCAGCCTCTGCTTCAGCACGACCCAAGAACACTTTAAGAGCTTCTCTCTCTCTATAAGATTAGCCTATGTGTCTCTGTCTCTCTGCAGACGACCCCCTTGCTATCTTATACTTATTTTCTACGTTCCTGAAACCCTAGTCTCCAAGGAACACAATATGGACCCCGAAGCTTATTCACAACAGTATGAACTAAACCATTAGGAGATAAATGCAATGATGAAACTGACTTATCATATACTCGGTGTTACAAAAAATATGAAACTCATTTTGATGCTCGGACTCTAATTGAAGAACTTTGGAAGGGATGCTTATCTCCAGATTGAAATGTAACAGAAATAACCAGGCGCGAATCCGATAGTAAAATTTCTGAGCGCACAGACATACTAAGTGCAATGTTACAAATCTTAATTAATGGATGCATATAAATTTAGTGAAGAAATAGATCTTTTTTACAAGAAATTATGGGTGCATGCACCCTCTCTCTCTATTAAATTCTCCCCTGGAAATAAGAAGATACAAAATCTCTTGGTTACCTTCCAATAAAATAGTTATGGTACATATCCAGCAAATATTACCAAGCTTATATAGAAATCTTAAATTATATGCTTTAATATACAAAAATATACACACAGAAGTGGTGTAAATTTTTTAATACTATATACGTTTATTTTCAAAATCTATGTTTTCAGTAATAATTCAAAAAGATTCTATAAAGTTTTTTTTTCATATGTATTCTAGACCATATCAGGTGTATAGTTCCATTGCCTCTTTTTAGATTGATATTTACCATTTTTAATTTATATGTATATAACAATTATGGAATAATATATTTTAGTATTTGTAGTTTGTTTTAGTGTTGTTGTTGTGTAACCAGTTGGATTCATTCAAAAGAGGATGTGACATTTTTTTTAACAATTTATTATCTTATAATTAAATTATGTGATATATATTAAAAATAGGTTGAGTGTCAAATATTTTGGTTCCAATTCGGCAAATGCAAAAAATATCAAAATCCAAAACCGTTAATAAACTGAGGGAAGGATAATAAGTTTGTCTATATAAGTTTGAATCTCTAGAGTCCTCCAAAGACACTTCTATATTCTCATTAACATATTCTCTCTTGCTCTCTCTTATTATTCACTCTTTTTTTTGATCTTTCGCTATTCCTAGATCAATGAATGAGCCACCAACGCGTCTTTGGATGAGATGTCAGCCTTTTGACCCATCTGAATCAGATGACGATGATTTAATGGGAAGTGACGCAACAAGTAAAGAGGAGTTAGAAGTAGCTCCAAAGAAGAAGAATGATGCAAGAAAAGGGCCACCAAGAAGAACACCGAATGTGGTTTCTCCCCAGCCAAAGTGTCCCCACAAAGCATTTCCCATAAGAGCTCAATCACCTAAACCGGCAAAAAAAGCCTTAAGAAAAGAGCCGCCAAAGCGTCTTTGGATGAGATGTCGGCCTTTTGACCCATCTGAATCCACTACAAGAAAACAGGGCTTATTCCGAGGAAAATTCCGACGGCCACGCAGTTCCTCGGAAAATTCCGATGGGATTCCGATGGAATTCCGACGAAACACAAATTTTATGTTTCCTCGGAATTCCGTCGGAATATTCCGACGACATTCCGAGGAACCTGTATTCCGTCGGGATAAACCGAGGACATTCCGAGGATAAATTATAGCCGTTGACGAGCCGTTGGAA
>CAKOAT010258487.1:339992-399455 GCA_932364175.1 Eruca vesicaria subsp. sativa | reverse complement strand
AAACGAAAGATAATTTGAAGTCAAGACTAGATTTAGTCGATATATGTGATCGTTCCGAACTTCATGTTGATGAGAATGGTAGGGCTCCTGCTCCCATATACCGACTGGATGCAGCGGGAAAAGATGCGTTCTTTGATTGGATTACAAACGATGTGAAATTTCCAGACGGTTATGCATCCAATTTGGCTAACTGTGTAGATAGAAAAGAGGGAAAGTTTATCGGCTTGAAGAGTCACGATTGTGATGACGATGATTCAACGGGAAGTGACGCAACAAGTCAAGAGGAGTTAGAAGTGACTCCAAAGAAGAACAAGGATGAACGAAAGGAGCCTCCAAAGAAGAAGAGAAGAGTGCATAGGACCCCTCGAAGAATTATTTCTCCAAAGGCAGAAGTTAACTAGAAAGTTGCAAAGCTGTGCTACAATGGGTGATCAAATAATATTGCTGATCCAATATCTATATCTTTTTATTTCCTGGAATTAATTTTGTAATTTGATTTTTGCTTTTAAGTTGTTATCTGTTTGCTGAGAATTTTATATAATAAAGTTTTTCATTTGAACCTTCGTTAGAGTTTTAAGTGAAGCTGAATTTTTTTTGTTTGGGGTGTAATTTCTCAACTTCAAACCACAAAACCAGCCCATTTGTTGTTCCATCCTTTCTGGTCTTCAAAACCCCTATCCAAATCAACACTAACCAAACATGTGACTGAAAAACCCCCAACCCCTATCCAAATCTTCCAATCAACACCAATGTTTTTGTTTACACAACTTAAAAACTGTCTAAAATTTCTCATCTTTTAGAGAGTTTTCAATTCTCCTAACTCACCAACTCTCACAAAACCCTAAAGTGTGAAAAATCTCTTGAACCTTCCATCTCTATAAAATCTATTGAAGTATTTGAGTCGTTAAATTTTATACTTTGAAAGTTTCACTGTTTGCCTTATTATAATCAAACTTCATTTTGAACAGCCAGACAGGACATTTATGTATAAGGAAAAGACGAATATGTGAAAACTGAAGTGCAGAGGTTAACAGTGAAAAGGTATAATAGATAATATTCACCCTGTAATATGAAATGTTGTTGATCGGGGACGTTGAATTAGACATTAATGTGTGACTTAACGATGAAAAAGGTTTGATATGAAATACGACACTTATATTTCATTATTATACTTCACAGTTCAAGTAAGGTTACTCTACTTAATGTTCTCAGTTTGCTCCAAATTATCATTTTAAAGTAGTTCTTGTTTGTGTTTGTTTGTACAACTCGGGAATGCTATCTGAATGACTTCTCATTGGCGGATGGCCAGTCTTGACCTTTTGAAAGCTATATATAATTTNTGAAATACGACACTTATATTTCATTATTATACTTCACAGTTCAAGTAAGGTTACTCTACTTAATGTTCTCAGTTTGCTCCAAATTATCATTTTAAAGTAGTTCTTGTTTGTGTTTGTTTGTACAACTCGGGAATGCTATCTGAATGACTTCTCATTGGCGGATGGCCAGTCTTGACCTTTTGAAAGCTATATATAATTTAACAAAAGTTTGTTTTGAGCAAGAGTTTGTATAAATATATTTTAATAAATTTACGGTTCATAAATATGTAGTGTTTTAAATAACTTCTTTTTTTTTTTGTAAAATGTTCAATATTTTCTTAAAATTGTGGGATTCATAGACAATGCTTCACTAACCTATACTCCGGAGCAGCCCTCCACTGGCGAATTCTACCCTAGTTGAAAAGAAGAAGCGTTAGGGAAGTAGTGTACATTATTCACAGATTTCGTGATATGCTTGATGGTGGATGCTCAATGAATATTTTTCGTAAAATTAGAATCTTACTACTTCACCAATGTGGCAATAACATTAAAATACTATCTTAATGTTATTAGCTCATTAAATTGTATATGTAAAATAATATCTTCTGTGATTTTACATGTTTTGGTAACTAATTTGTTTTTCTGGATCAGAATGGTCACACTCTTGATGACATGGCCGCTGTTATCAAAGAACCAATGTTGAAGATGAATGATTTACCTACCTCCAAAAAGGGATGGACACATTTTTTTATTGATGATCATAGAATTTACCCTGAACGGAAATATGGTTAATGGTATTTGATCTTCCTTGTATATCTAATTCTATAGAGAAGTTTTTCCTAGGGCTTTCTTTTCAAGGTGTGATGCAGATCATGACTCTTATCTTCTTCTTTTTTTGCTTTGTTATTTTGGTCAGTGAAGACAACTTGTCAAAAAAAAAAAAAATACATATGAAATATCCTATCAAGGCTAAAAATGCAGCATTCACATATCTTTATATATTAATTGAGAAGCCTTACTAAATGTAAGTGTAGTCACGTGTTATTACTAGGATAATTTTTATAATCATTAGAGAAAAATATTTCCCCATCTAAATATATATTCAACTTTTTACTAATTATAAAATTAATTAGTAGCGTAAAAAATATAATATACCTTCTTTGAAAAAAATACATTACCAAATTTCCTAATAAAATTAATCTATATATATATAATAATTAATAATTTTGAATATTAAAGATGGATAACAATTTTTATTTCCTCCATCATTTTTACTTAATTGTATATTCTTAGGAGAAATTAAAAAATCACATTAACAAAAATAAAATTAGATTTTTTTTCTTATATAATATATTTTGAATTTTTTAAAATGACCATATATTATTAAAACTGTTAAAAGTCCCATAGTGAAAATTTTGATCAATAATTTTACTTTTTGTTATAATAAGATACAAAAGATTGTAAATCATATGAATAAAAAGTATCATTTAATATATATTCAAATTATATATATATGGGTATTTGTGTGTATTTAAATATCATTTAAATTAAACTATATATTTTATAAAAAATACATAAATATGATAATTTTGAAATTTACTTTGAAAAGCTATGGAGACCTGAATATTTGAACTTTCAAATTAGCGCTGATTTTGTTTATGAATATAAATAATTAAAAATATTAAAAATCTCACATTGCAAATTTGTGATTAATGGTTTAATTATTTTTACAGTAAATATACGAATGTTAATAAAATCATATGAGTATGAAACTTGAGTTAATAAAATTGATATTAAAATATACTTTATATATATGTCAATATCATTTAAGTTAAATTATGTACCATATAAAATAAATAAAATGATCTTTTAGATTTATTAACCAATAAAAATTATTGTAAATAAACAAGAGGTTTTATTTTGATTTATGTGTTTACTTCAATTTAATTATATACATAATAGTTAATAGCTTCTCAATTATTCAATATATTTCTTATTTCATAATACATAAGTAATTATAAAAAAAATCATATGTAAACAAAAAATACACTATATAATGTTTATTCTGTGCAAGGCATGGATCCAAAACTAATTTATTATATTTCAAGTAAATCTTTAAGAGAACATACAAACATATAACTTCACTTTTGGAGTATTTTTTCTGGAATTGAGGGCTATGTTTCAACTCGGCTCTGCCTATGGATTCCCTAATTTAATTGATGGTTCATATGAATATATGAATGTTAATAAAATCATATGAGTAAGAAGCTTCAATTAATAAAAAATCATATGAAAATATATTATAAATCTCTGTCAATATAATTTAAATTAAATTATATACTATATAAAATAAATAAAATGATTCTTTTTAGTTATTGACCAATAAAAATAATTAGAAATAAATAAGAGAGATTATGTTGATTTATGTGTTTACTACAATTTAATTATATACAAAATAGTTACTAGCTTCTTAATTATTCAATATATTTACAATTACATAATACATAAATGAATATAAAATATAATAATATGTAAAAAATAATATCTATTCTATTAAAACATCAACATGACCAGTTGATAAAGGTCCAGTCCAATTTAAAATATAACTACATCTAAATTATAACTGCATAACGTAAAATATAACCACATCTAAACTATATTAATATTATTAATATATTAATTAGTACAATTATTATTTTAATTTTAATTTTTGATCAACACTCAAACTCCCTGAATTTAAACCAGTCGCAGAAATGCAGTACTCTTGAAATCTCAGTCGAACCTGCAAATGGAAATGTGTTATTAGTTTATGAGATTCATGGTGACTTACAACCGCTATCTTTCTCATAATCGGCTACAAATCGAAATCATCAATTTTTTTGGGTCTCTATAGGTAAAAATCCGGTATTATATGTCAAATCTGCAAAGTTTAAAAGTAAAAAAATTGTGGCTGTAAAACTCTTCTGCATAACCTCATTCCAATGGTGAAGAAGATAAAACATTACGTTTATGCCATTAATGAAAAAAAGAAGAAGATGAAAACACTCTGTGAGTACATCGAACCTGGGCTATGAGAAACATGTGCATGCGGTGTTCCACTATGCCACCAAACGTTTTTGTATTGTTCATGTAACTCATTGTCTATTATCAACCTGTTATATGATTGTTTGATGTTAAGTGTATGCATGCTGAAATAGTATAGGTTTAAAAGAATTAACACTTTTGCTATGAATAATTAATCAAGTATGTTTAAAGCGGGAAGTATAGCCTATATTACTCTATTCAAATTATAGACTACATGTATGGATAAGAGTTCGAGTTCGGATTCAACTCCGACTATTCAGATATTGTTTATTATAAGCATGTTATATGACTGTTTGATGTTAAGTGTATGCTTGATTAAATAATATAGGTTTAAAAGAATTAACAGTGTTCAATTAATCATGCTATGAATAATTAATCAAGTATGTTTAAAGCAAAATGTATAGCCTATATTACTCTATTCAAATTATAGACTACATGTATGGGTAAGAGTTCAGGTTCGGGTTCGACTCCGACTATTCAGATATTGGTTAGATGAAAGATTAAAACCCTATCTGAATATTTATTAATTTTAGTTTGGATTCAGTTCAGATAATTACATGTTAAATTTGAATACAGGTATTCATTTAAATTATGTAAAAATATTAAAATCCAAATATATCTGGATATTTAAAAATTTTAGTTTGTTTCTTTGTTTGGACTATTACGGGTTCAATTCGAATACATGTACTAATTTAAGTTATGTAAAATATTAAAATCCAATTATACCATATATTTTGTCAAATCGGGATTATGATCTATTGCTATATGTTTAGTCCAATAAATTTGTAACCACCACTTTAATTCCATAATGATCGGGATCCACTAGGTTATTTTGTAAATAACTTATATAACTGGTTTCTTTTGTTTTCTGATTACAATGGTAACATGGTTATTATTTACATTGGGCCAAAATTTACAAAACTCATTTTTAAATGGATGAAAATTTATTATGTGTAATATTATGTGTAAACATTATTATTATTATATATGAAATCAAATCTTGAAAATTTAATGAAAAACATATAATTTTATCTATTTAATTACTATTTGATTACTAAACAAAATTGTAATTATACTTCTGTTTTTTTTTTCAAACAAAATAACTGTTTAGGAATAAAGTACAAAATTAATGTGTAAAATGATTATGTTACAAATGTATAGTTATGCAAAATCAAAAATTCAATACAAGAGTTATAATGTGGAAGAGAAACAATATACTGGATAATGACAATTAGATCTAGAAACCTTCTCATGCTGAGAAACCCGTTTGGCCTTCCTTCAGTAAAAGGGGAATTTGCAAATAAAGCCATTGCTATATGTTATAAAAAGTTCCTGGTTATGCCATAAAATTGCTAGAGTTTCTCAAGGGTTGCAAAGCAATACCAGCACGAAACTTCCTGATCATAACATCTTCTGAGCTAAAATCCAGATTAACCTATCAAAAATGCATGTAAGGCGGTTTGTATAAGTTTCAACATAACTTTAGTTCAAAAAAACTTCTAAATAAAAGACAGAACAATCATCTAACCTGAAAAATACACGTTTGAAGCATCATATCAAGTCCAAGGAAACAAACTTTGGGCATGCAGTTTCTCAATATGTCACATCTTCCTTGCACAGAACACAATATATTAAGATCTTACTGCCAGATCCACTATCACAAAAAACTGATAATAGTAAAACCTTATGGAAACAACAATAAGATACACATAAAGTTGGCCATATCAAACAAGATATCTCAATTAGCTAAAAGAAGTTGGAAACATTTTCCAGTAATGCCTCATACCTTTGGCATGATGGGTTGGAAACCAATTTGGGCTGGAAACCAATTCCTAAGAAACCAATTCCCATTTCCTCAGCGACAGCTTTTACCTGTTGATATCAATAGAGAGTTCATTGTTTGTCACATCTTAAGGTAAGAGTACTAGCAATTATAAGCTCTCAAAATTACCTGATAAAGGTGTGAATTGACTTCAGCACATGTTTGATGCAAAGTCTCAAGAGGTGCACCACTAAGCTCAAATTGACCCCCAGGTTCAAGTGAAATGCTTTGTTTCCCCTGGTCAACAAAAGGGATAGAATTATCTATTCCAAAACCAAAAAGGGGAAACATAAATTCTAATATCTACTATCTACTATCTACTATCACTGTGTCCTATATCACACTACTATGTAGGGCCAGTAATGAGCAAAACCAAATGAAACCATCTGAAGATAGTTCAACAGATCATAAAGCAAACAGAGGTGAGAGAAAATTCATCTTCAAAGCTCTTCTCATGAGAGCTTGGGCATATGGAAAACCAGACAATGAAGAAAAAAAATTTGCGAGAGAAGTCCCCTTACGAGGTCCTTTCATTGAGACCTTCGGTATCTGAACTCTCTACTGATCAAGATGATATGATTCAGCGAACATTGACTCAACAAGGTCAGAAGAGTTCGAAGTGACTCCAAATAACAACAATGATGCAAAAAAACTTCTGATCATCCACGTTTTCTGCATCATTTTTGTTATTTAGAGTCACTTCTAACTATTCTGAACTTGTTGAGTCACTTTCCGCTGATCATCCTCGTTTTCAGCATCATTGTTGTTATTTGAAGTCACTTCTAACTCTTTTGAACTTGTTGAGTCACTGTCTACTATTCATCCTTGTTTTCCGCATCATTGTTGTTATTTGAAGTCACTTCTAACTCTTTTGAACTTGTTGAGTCACTGTCTACTATTCATCCTTGTTTTCCGCATCATTGTTGTTATTTGGAGTCAGTTCTAACATTAACTAAAACGTCTACATCCTTCCATGAGTTTCTCCCATTCAAATATTTCAGCGATATTGTTAAGAATCACGGCTATTTGATCATACTTCATAGGGCGCAGAGTATTGACTTCAAAACCAAATTTCTCATGTTATGTACCTATTCTGCAAACTCATAACGTTAAAGTTAGCGAAATGGAGTACTATTCCAAACAGACAAAACTAAACATGTACCTCCATTTATTCTTTGATTTTCAAATAGAGGTGAGATACAAAATGAGATCATATCATAAACACTGATATGAGATTAAAAGCTAAACAACTTTAGGATTTAGCTAATCGTTTCATCATTATATATCTTCATGTAACTATCAAACTATCTACGGTTATTATCTCGGTATAAATTACAAATCAAATTTCGTGAACCGTGTGGATCACTAAGAGCAAAATCCAAATTAGAGCAAGAAATTTGTAGAGTTCGACTCTATCCAAGGGAATAACTATTAGAATCAAAAATAATCTGGAAAATTAACGAAGAAGAGAGAAATAATCACGGACCGAGAAGAAGACGGGGACCTAAATTCGTCAACATTGGTATGGATTGTAAGATAAAAGAGATAGAAGCAAGAAAGAAGGCTAAGCTTTTCACCAACTTTCATCGGTCTTGTCTGCTTGTATATCCGAAAAGAAAGAGATGAAGTCAAATAAAATAATAAAAAAAAGAAAAAAAATGAAATGAAATGAAACGGTTGTTTACTCTCTCTCTCTCTCTTTCCATCTGAAACAAAACCATAATAATAATAATAAACAAAATTAAATTAAACGGTTTTTACTCTCTCTCTCTCAAATAAAATAATAGTAATAAAGAAAATGAAATAGAAGCAAAATCCAAATCAGAGAAAAAGATCTGCAGAATTAGACTCCAACCAAAGCAATAACTATGAGAACCGAGAAAAAAATCTGGAAACAAAGGAAGAGAAATAAATAGTCACGGGCCGAGAAGAAAAGAAGGGGACCTAAATTCGTTAATGGTAAGAAAGAAGGAAAATCTTTGCATCCGTGTCGCCTTCTTTTATAACCGAAAATAGCGAGATGATGTCAAATAAAATAATTAAAAAATAAATGAAATGAAATAAACGGTTGTTGATAAGCAATTTTAATTATTATTTTTTTGATCATCTTGTTAATCATTTTATTAGTAAACAGTAGGTCTAAAATAACTTATAAAGTTGATGGATTTTTTTTGCAAAAATAGAAATCAAAATTTTTCAAAAATATTAGATTTTTAAATATTTAAAATATCTTTACAATGACTATAACACTAATAAATAAACTTATAAATAAGAAATATTTACAACCAAAAATAAAAAAAAGTTTTTACTTTCTCAAAATATTTTTTCTATAATTTTATTATTGAGTATTTAGTTACAAAATGTTATGAATAACTTTTATAATTATTTACGATCAATTTTCTACTATTTATATAATCCTATCTGGACTTTATTTTATAATTTTGCTGTCAAAAACTTTTTAGTAAAATATTAATTAACCTTTTGGTTCTCAAACAAAAAAAAATTATCAGTTTGATGGATTCTTCATGGTTCTTTATATTCATTATTAATTTCTGCAAAATAAAATTATTAAATTTCACCAAAAACTATTAAGGTCTAAAATGTTCCTAAATCAACGGAATCATGAGGAATCAATTTACCCTTTAAGTTTTTCTTATGATTATAAAAATATATTAATATTTTATAAACAAGATAAACAATTGACAAAAATAATGAAACATAATCTAAATAGAACTATATGAATAGTTACGAAAATGACATAATTATCGTACACAATTATAAATATTTTTGATAATTATAGTTATTAAATCATTTAGTCTAAAAATTACAATCTAGTTTATTGAAAAACTTTCAATTTATATTTGTGCCAAAAATATCACCAATCTTAAAAGACCTTTTAGAAAAACTATTAGTCAATTATAAGTATTGACTAATGATTGGACTAAATCGGTATGATCAACAAAATTTCATGACTAAAATGACTTGTCAATAAAAATTGAGTATTTTTTTGGGTTCACGAAAATATTGATGCTTTATTTTAACCAATTTTGAAAACTGATGATTTTTTTTTGGACAAACTGATGATTTAAATAACTTTTTTGTTGAAATACTCGACTTTTGTTGATAAGACACTTTAAGAATAAATTAATTTGTCGAACATATCTTTAGAATCCTAACGTTAGATAACAATTAGAGTGGACTAACAGTAGGCCTAAAATAGCTTTTAAAATAGATATTTTTTTAGGCAGAAATAGAAATCAACACTTTTCTAAAAAATAGATTTTTAAATATTGAAATATGTTTGTAATAAATATAACACTAACAAAGAAAATTATTAAAAAAAAAGGGAATAATTCCACAAAAAAATATAAAAGTTTCATTTTCTCAAAAAAGTTTTTCTATAATTTTCATTATTTCGTATTTAGATACAAAATGATTATGAATAAATTTATAGTTATTTATGATCAATTTTGTACTATTTATATAATCATATTTGGATTTTGTTTTCTAATTTTTCTGTCAAAAATTTGTTAGTTAAACGTTAATTAGACTTTTGATTCTTAAACAAAAAAAAGTTATCGGTTGATGGATTCTTCATGATTCTTTATATTTATAATAAATATCTTTAAAAAAATTTCTATAATTTCTATAAAAGTGTTCAAAATATTTCTGCATTTAATGAAAAATAAGTTTCACCGAAAACTATTAAGATCTAAAATATTTATAAATTTGCTGAATCATGAAGAATCCATCTACCATTTATTTTATTCTTCTGATTATAAAAACAAATACTTATAATTTATAGATAAGATAAAAAATTGACAAAAATTATGAAACATAACTAAATTAGAAGTATATGAATAGTTACAAAAGTGCATAACTATCCCAAATAATTGTAAATATTTTGATAAATATAGTTATTAAATCATTTATTCTAATTTAACATCTAATGTATTGAAAAAAAATTGATATATATTTGTGCCAAAAAGTCAATCTTAAAAGTCATTTTAATCATAATGTTAGTCAACTGTAACTCTTTACTAACAATTGGACTAAAATGGTATGATAAACGAAATGTCATGATTAAAATGACTTTTCAGCAAAAATTGAATGTTTTTTGGTTCACGAAAAAGGTAATACTTTATTTCAACTAAATTTGAAAATTGGTGATTTAAAATGACAATTTTTTGTAACCCAAAAAGAATACTCAACTTTTGTTGATAAACCCTTTTAATAAAAAACTTTTGTTGACTCTATCTTTTAATCCTATCGTTAGCCAACAGATATAGCTGACTAAAAATAGGCTTAAATGACTTTTTATATTGATATTAATTTGGGAAAAACAAAAATCAACAATTTTATAAAATATTAGATTTTAAAATATTTATAATATGTTTGTAATAACTATAACACTAGTAAATAAAAAAATTTAATAAGAAATACTTCCAACCAAAATATATAAAAACTTTCATCTTCTCAAAATATTTTTTCTAAAATTTTCATTATTGAGTATTTAGTTACAAAATGATTATGAATACTTTATAATTAATTACGATACATTTGTGTAACTATTTATACAATCATATTTGGATTTTTTTTGTAATTTTGCTGTCAAAATGTTAAAAATTTAAATGTTAATTAACCTTTTGATTCTCTAACAAAAAAAAGTTATGAGAAAAAATAAGAAAAAATTATTAGAATATTGTAGAAAAATTGGTATATTATTAGACTAACATATATCTTTAAAAATTACTAAAGTGTTTGTAAATCCATAATAAATTATAATTAAAGTCATTCTTAGTTTTTTTTAATTGAGATTATTTTTAAAAAACAAATCCATATTCATTAATTACTATATCCACGTCATTAATAACTATAATTATTCTGATAAAAAAGAAGGAAGATAATGATGCGTCTTTCTAACTAGATTTCCTGTGTTGAAAAAAAATCACAAATTTCTTCATTCATAGCTTAAACTCTAATTTTGAGTCGATATTGTTGTTTATTGTCTGAAATTCTCGAACAGTCTTCTCCAGTAATGTCTTCGCCGAAAACGTCTTCTCCCAAGCGTTTATACGAAATCTTCTTTGCTGCAATCGTCCAAAATCATTTTCTCTGCTGAGTTTTTCAAATGTGTAGCTGAGTTTTATGTGTGTTGTGGCTGAGTTAATTTTCTTTTACAAGCGGGTTTATATATGCAGTTGTGGCTGAGTTACTTCCTGCCAATCTCCGAAAACCTAGCTATAAAAAATGTGTATTCTGAGGAGAAAATGTAAATACATTCCAAAAAATCCAAGTTGACAATTGTGGGGTGTATTCATTTAAGTTTTTTTTATATGATTGGATAAACAGATTTTGATAACTTATTTTTTCAGATCTGGGTGAAAGAGAAGATTGAACAAGAAGAGAATATATATAGGAGATGGAAATAAGTGACAGATTCGACAAAGACGACACAGAGGAGTTTAATGAAGCTTGAGACATGGAGAAGTTATCACTGGAATGGTGCATAAGACTTGTATTTTTTTGTTTTCTATGTAAGAAATATAACTCAACCGTGTATTTTGAATTAGACTTATCCTATCTTTACACAACTCAGCTATGTCGTTTATATAACTCTGACATACCTCAAACATACCCTAAAATCAGAAAATGTTTATATAACTCAGCCGTGTCATTTAGATAACTCAGCCGTATCGTTAATATAACTCAGTCATACCTCAAATATACCCTAAAATCGGAAAGTTAAAACCAAGTACTTAAAAAATTTATATTGATGATCATCTTAAAAATATCAACTGAGTATAACTCAACTGAATCTGTATAGTTTTTTAGAATTTTCAAGTTGAGACTTTAACTTGATCTTGAGATATATGTTCTCTTACAATCAATTATACAATTCTTACTTATAAAACTCTAACTTTAATCTTTAAAAAAAAAATCTAAACCTCAAATCCTAAATAATAGAATTATAAATTTATAAAAATTATAAAGTTTATCTTTGAAAAATATATCTGATATTTTTTTTATTTAAAGCTTAAGGTTTAGGTTTTGATTTTATGTTATAGTTTAGAGAGTTAAACTTAAATTTTTTTTTTTATAAATAATATTTAATTTTTAAATTTTTATTTAAACCCTTAGTTACATTCTTTAAATATAAAAAAAAATTTAAACAAATTGAAAGAACTAAAATTACAATATCTATTTCATTCATGACCATTGTTGATTTTAATCTAAGGGTTCAAAATTATTATTTTTGTCTATCCTTAGCCTTCTTTCTCATTGGTTAATCTTTACTTTTCAAGGATCCCAATATATGGAAATTGATTAAATGAAATTTAAAGGCCAAAAATCATTCTCTCATTATTTTCTAATAATTGACGGGACTTAGCCTCTTCATCTATCTCTCTCTCTTTAACTCTTTCTTCTTCTTCTGCAAAATGACAAATCTGATGAGAGAGGGAGCAGCAGGATGTCGGATCACCATACATGATACTGGAGGATAGAAAACTTCTTCTCTAAACGACCGCCATCGAAAACGATGACGATTACACTAGATCTATTTTGGATTTTTTTTAGATCTATGTTGTTTATGCGACTGATATGTCTCTTGATTCCTAATCTATAGACTTGTATTTTTAGTTTCTTTTTTGGTTTCTAAATTCAATATAAATTTAGATGATGAATCTTGAGCCTCCTAGAAGCTTTTTTTTTGAGAAACTTGGTTATAACAAATGCATATTGTAACTATAACTCAGTTTTTGATTATATTAAAGCCGTATTGTAATCATAACTCAGCCATAACAAATGCATAACTCAACCGTAGTTTTATTATAACTCATTTGTAATGTATGTCAGTCGTAAGTATGCATAACTCAGCCGTAACGTATCGTAATGAGATCAAAATCATAGGGGAGAATGTTGGAGTACGCTTGATCAAATCTTGGGAAACAATTAATCCCATTCCTAGTTCGATTATGATCTAATGAGATAATGGTTATAATATTTCGTGTGTGTGTTTACAATTAGGAATTGGATATGTTATATCCCTATATAGGGAATGTCGAGTAATGACATATGCTATGAGTTGTGTGATTGAGAACTTTAGTTTTTGAATGATTTTTCTAAAGCAATAAGAAAGTGTGTTTCTTAAATTCGCTCCTTTAGTTCTATAGTACCCTCTTGCTAGGTCATCTTATATGTATGCTGAAAATTGACATGTCAAAAACAAATGACTTTGTGGCTTGAATTATTAACATTCGTAGTCCAAATATGAAACTATATTTGGGAGTTGCTTAGTGAAACTAAATCCCTCTGCTCCAGTTACAAACTGGTCTCTTCTCGTAGAATTTCATTCATGTGGTTTTGGACAATAATTCATTCTTCCTGTATTTATCACCTTTTTTATCTTCACAATGATGTATCCTCTTCAAGCACAACCACACTTTTATTTGCTTCTATCTCATGTTCTACCACGTTTACAGATGCACTCTATGATACCAATACTTCTTTCACTGTGGCAGATTCTAAAATCCAAAGATCGGCTCTGCCTCGATCTCTAAGAGCCTCTGAGAGACGTTTCAGTGAAGACCAATCATCATCTTAAAGCAACTTCTTCACAGATTTTTACTTATATTCTGTAAAAAATCTTGGCCCAGGTTCCTCATTTTTTAGTATTTTACCCCCACAACCAATATCCCATCCAAAATTTTCTTTATCTTGAAGAAACTTTTCGGTTCATCTAACTCACCAACTCTCACAAACCCTAAAGTGTGGAAAATCTCTTAACCTTCAATTTTAATAAAATAAATTGAGGTATTTGTGTCATTCATTTCTTTTAAAACAAAACAAGAAGTGTAAATGTTCGTAGCTTAATCTTAGTTCAAATGATATAGTTCAAAAATGTTCATTTTAATATATCTACGGTTGAGTTTGGATGGCATAATTTTAATCAAATAGATATTTTTACTGTAGTTTCTATAGACCTAAGTGAATCTCCCATATTGCTGAAAATTGGTCGGGCATTTTTCTTGCATTTCCCCAAACAGCAAACGGACTTGATGATAATGTTAGGTTACTACACAGTGCTTGACCTAAGGTTGCGACATGCTTGAAAAATGAGTCCTTGATTATTCTCGTTACCAGAATTAGAGGGTTCATTTGTACAATTTACACATTTCTAACAGAAAATTTAGCACTTTATGCATTTTTAGTATTAATTTCACATAAATAATATATTTAGATTATTAAAAACCTTCAAAGTGAAAATGTACATAATGAAAAGTTATATAAATGGATGCAACCATCAAAAATAATAGTTCTAAATTTTTTTTCTTTAAACAAATGACACTTTCTTAAATAACTTAAGACATTAATGTTTTTTAAAGAAGCAAAGTCACGCCAGATGGAATATGAAACATCATTTTAAAACTAATTTGATGTATTAAATTAAGTTCTTATAGATTTAAGGCAATAGAGTTTGTTATAAGTTTGATGGAGATCTTAAATAGTATAACATTTGCAGTCGAAAAAGAGCAAAATAACACATTAAGCTAGAGACTGAAATATGGCCAGCAAGTCTTATGGGTTTTGGTTACCTCGACCTAATATTTTTATCTTTCTATAAATGTTATCAGTAATATTTCCTGGACACTTTGGATTGGCTTAACTGAACTCTCACATCTAGTCAATCGTTGTCATTTGTTTTTGCGGCTCACATTCTTGTTAGTGGTCGGCGAAGGCTAGCTATGACTACATGTGGATCAATTAATAAGGCATCATCTTCTTATTTGATTGTCTCGTTAACGACCATGTTAGATGGAATTTCCATTATAATATTTTCGTAACCTGGATCAAGGAAATCCCCTGCCAATGATGAAAAAGTAGGTGTAGAATGTGTAAGAAGTACCTCTTCAGTTTGTAATGATCTTTTCCTCGTAGAGTGACTGCATCTTCCTTTTTGTATAAGTTTCTCCATTTCCTTTTCAACATTTCTTAGTTCCTCCGAAGTACTAAAGAGAGTATCAGTGATATTCCCAATGAGGAACAAATAAATTTAGGAGATGATGAAGACACTTGCGCAAGTTGGTTCAAAACAACTTTAAGCACATTTGAAATTTCTTCTATCAAGCTTCCATATCTTTATGCATGTTGAGGTGTTGGGTCGGACTAGACATTTTTTCTCTTTATATCCCGAACTTCCACAACTGACATGTTTAGGGGATCCTTGTGTAGTCAACCTCAACCAAGTATTTGTTTTTTTACTTGTCGTTACACACGATTAGTTTTGGAAATGTTTTATCCAACTCAATCTCAACCAATATTTTAGTTTCTCCCATTTGTATCGGATCAAGACATCTATACTTTGTGAGATAAATTTGGTTTTCTAAAGTAATGTGAGTAGTATTTAAATGTAACATCTATGATGGACATTTTAAGGTTAACCCAAACGAACTGGGTTGAAATCTAGGCTGCAGAAAGAGATCAAGGTGCTACAAGTAATAAACATTCGTATGTACTATGTATCTCTTTTATGATTTCTTTCCTAGTTCTCTTATGATGGATGTGAAACATAAATAAGATTCTCCATGTTATTTAATGGGTATCGGATAACTTTTACCCCCAAGCTTATTCACAACTGTATGAACTAAACTATTAAGAGATAAATGCAATCATGAAACTGTCTTATGATATACTCATTTTGATACTCGGACTCTAATAGAAGAACTTTGGAAGGATGATTATCTCCAGATTGAAATGTAACAGAAATAACAAGCTGGCGAATCCAATAGTACGTGAACTTTCTGAGTGAACAAACATAATAATTGAAATGTTACAAATCTTAATGGATGCATATAAATTTAGTGAAGAAATATATCTATTTACAAGAAATTATAGGTGCATGCACCCTCTCTCTATTAAATTCGCCCCTGAAATAGAAGATATACGTAATCCATTAGATGTTTAGTTACCTTCTAATAAAATAAATATGGTACATATCCAGCAAATATTACCAAGCTTATATAGAAATCTTATATCCTATGTTGTAATATATAAATTATATACACACAGAACTGGTTAAAAAAATTTAATACTATATACATTTATTGTCAAATTAAATTCTATGTTTTCAGTAATAATTTAAAAAGATTCTATAAAAATTTCATATGTATTCTATGCCATTTCAGGTATATAGTTCCATTGCATCTTTTCAGATTAATATTTATAAAAAAAATTATATCTAAATAATAATTATGGAATAATATAATTTTGTATTTGTAGTTTGTTTTAGTGTTATTATTGTGTAACCAGTTGGACAATTAAAAACATTGGTTGATTGTTAAAACATTTTTTATAAAAAGCGAATTACAAAACACCTGTAACATGAGAAAAGAATCTCGAGGATGTACTAAAAAGACTTTGATTTGAAAAATAACATATGAGCCTCTCAAGTAACATATACAATCCCAAATTATATATGTCTCAACTGGCATATACAGGCCCATGATATATGTAGGAGATGGATTACATCCCTCTACAAGGCCCATCTAACAAGGGATTCAGGCAACTTAGTCAGCTCGGTTCAACTTTACTCAGTTACAATCAGCGCGTCATCTGCATTCGGCTGTGAGGTTTAACTTTAATTTGCACCACAAGTTGGTTTCAACAGCCAGACCGCTTGGCCTAGAAACGTTAGCTCAGCCCATTAGATCAGAATACCTAGGGCGGACAGAAGAAGAGGTTTATCTATAAAAAGAGGATGAGAGCAACCAAATAGCAAAAATGAGACTTGAACACACATACACACAGATTGGCGGCTATAAATTAGGGATTTACTCTATTGCTTTCCTTTCCGACTTGAAGTTTTCGGCTAATTCAGACGACATCGGTAAGTTTTCTCATGTTCTCACACTCTCTAAGTTGTTACTCTTTTCTGATCATTAAAACACCTTCAAAATAATCCACCATCGAGTTTTGTTTTTCTGGCCGATCAAACTCAGATTCAACAATATACACATGTCTAGTTTAACAAAAACATTATGTGTCTAGCCTTGAAGAAGCATATATATCATTTTAATATTTAATTAACAAAAGTTTTAAAAATCATTTTAAAATTAATTAAAAATATTTTATAGGATGGCTGGAACTTATTCTTTTAGGCTATAACCGGTATATGTAGAATTATCTAGTCAGGAAATATAAAAATTCACAATTTTTGGAAATATCTTTATTTTTTATAAAATTATAAGAACAAATGAAAGTTTATTAAAAATAACATTTTAAAATATGAATTACATTGACATGTATCTGAATAACAAGATACAGATTCCACTAGTTGTTTAGTCACCTTCAAATAAAATAAATATGAAAAAAAAATCTTATCCAGCAAACATTACCAAGCTCATACAGAAAACCTATTCTATAGCTTTAATAAATAAATATACATAAACTTATAGTCTACTTAAAAAATTTAATACTAGATAACTTATTGTTAAAATTACGGTTTCAGTAAAAAATTCAAAGTATTAGAAATATAGTTTTATATCTGTTTTAGACCATTTGAAAAAAAATATTAAAATCCAAAATCGTTAATAATTTTCAGAGAAGTATCAATTAAAGGATATCAACATTGTATATAAATTGTTAACCTCGAGAGTCCTCCAAAGTCCCTTATTTGTTATCATTGACAGTTATATCTTTCTTGCTCTCTTATAGTTCATTTTTTTGATATTTCAGTACTCCAAGATCAATGAGTGACAGATATAAGCCTCCAAGGAAACAACTTCACAAAAGATCTCTGTTACCTGAGCCATCTGGAGATAGTTCAACAGATGATGAAGCAAACAAGGGTGAGAGAAAAATCCCCTTTAAAGCTCTTCTCATGAGAGATCGGTCATATGCAACAAGACACAATGAAGAAAAAAAAGTTGTGAGAGAAGTCCCCTTACGAGGTCCTTTCATGAGACCTTCAGTACCTGAACTATCTAGGTGATGATGATGATTCAGCAGAGAGTGACTCTGCAAGTTCGGACAGTGAGTACTCAACAAGTTCAGAAGATTTAGAAGTAACTCAAAATAACAATAATGATGGGGTATACATGCTGCCGAATAAGAAGAGAAGACTGCATAGGAAGAGGTTTACCCCTCGAAGGATTATTCCCCCAGAGGCTGAAGTTAACCAGACTGATGCAAAGCCGTCCTCCAGTGGGGGATCAAAGAAAGCCAGTTTTGATTAACGTGTCTGCCCAGAAAAATCTTCATGCTTATTCTCTATTTCTTATCTTTTATTTTCTGGAATTTATTTCATAATTTTGTTTTTGTTTTAAGTTGTAATCTGCATGATGGGAATTTCATATAATAAAGATTTTCATTTCATCCTCAAAAATCTTGAGAAAGCTAGAAAAATATTGTTTGGTGTGTAATATCTAAACTTCAAACCATAAAGTCAGCCCATTTTTTGTTCCTTCCATTTTGGTCTTCTAAAAACACACAAGATCGACACTAACCAAATATGTGACTGAAAATAACTCCAGTGCCTATCCATATTTTCGGATGAACACCAATTTTTTTGAATGAACGTCAAATTTGTTCATAAATAAACCTTGGTTACATCCAGTGCATCTTTTTTGTTAATATTTTTTTTCACTTTTTATCGATTAACTTAGGTATCTCGACATCTATGTAGGAGGTTCTAATCCTCAAAGGAGGTGTAGCCCACAAATAGATTTTATCTCTGGATATGTAAATGGCCCGTAAGCAGGGACCCATATCCCTGTAAATTTCCAGCACAATATGAATTAGTTTCACACAAATCGAAGTTGAAACGTGTTGGCTTCTCAAACCTTTCCCTTACCACCTAACCACAAGATTCCGGGTTCTCTGATTGTTTTCCAGAAAATAAATAAATCGAAAAGATCTGCTATCTATCTAAATGAATTTGGAAGAGTGGACCTAATTAAAAGAATTTATGTTGCTGATATTCTTGTGCCAACCGCATATCGCCCGTTAATCTGATGGACGTTCTATAACGTTTTTCCGTAACCATTATATTTGCTCTTGTGTTGAGTTAGGTTCACTGTGTCTTCTTTGGTTTCGTTCCCTCCAAGTGCTATGAACCTTTCATTTGCGTGAAATTGATACCTAATAATGAAAGAGATTGTCTTGTCCTGCATTGCCCCCAATATCAATAACACAATGGTATCCCTATCCAATGTATACTTCTCGTCCAGTACCCTCTTGCTGGGTCAACTTATATGTATGCTGAAACTTGACATTCGTAGTCCAAATATGAAAGTATATTTGGCAGTTCCTTAGTGAAACAAAATTCCTCTGCTCCAATTGCAAGCCGGTCTCTTCTCGTAGAATATCATTCATGTGGTTTTGGACAATAATTCTTCCTGTATTTATCACATATTTTATCTTCACAATGCTTTATCCTTTTCAGGCACGGCCACGCCTTTATTTGCTTCTATCTCATATTCTACCACGTTAACAGATGTACTCTATGATACCAACACTTCTTTGACAGTATTGCAGATTCTGGAATTCAAAGAACGGCCCTGCCTCGATCTCTAAGAGCCTCTGAGAGACGTTCCAATGAAGACCAATCAATATCCCAACGCAACGTTCAGTCACCATTTTTGACCTCTATTCTGGGAAAAGTCTTGGCCCAGGTTCCACATTTTTAGTATTTTATCCCCACAACCAAGATCCCATCCAAAATTTTGTTTATCTTAAAGAGAGTTTTCAGTTCACCTAACTCACAAACTCTCACAAACCCTAAGTTATGAAAAATATCTTAACCTTCAATCTTAATAATATCAATTGAGGTATTTGTGTCATTAATTTCTTTTAAAACAAAACAAGAAGTGTAAATGTTTGTAGCTTAATCTTAGTTTAAAGGACATAGTTCAAAAATGTTCATTTGAATATCTATGGTTGAGTTTTGATTGCATAATTTTAATCAAATAGAGAATTTTTCTCTAGTTTCTATAGACCTAAGTGACTCTCCCATAATGCTGAAAAGTGGTCGGGCATTATGGGAATCTCACATTTCTAACAGAAAATATAGCATTTTATGCATTTTTAGTATTAATTTCACATAAATAATATATTTTGATTATTAAAAACGTTCAAATTATAAATGTTCATACTGAAGAGTTATAATAAAGGGATGCAACCAACCAAAAAAAATTTTTTAAGACAATAATGTTTTGAAAGAAGCAAAGTCAAGCAAGATGAAAGATCAATATATCTTTTCCTTTTAACTAGTTTCATGTATTAAATTAAGTGTGGTTGATATAGATTTAAGGCAATAGAGTTTGTAATAAGTTCGATGGAGATCTTAAAATAGTTTAACATTTGTTAACACATTTAGCTAGAAATTGAAATATGTCAAGCAAGTCTTATGGGTTTTGGGTACCTCGAGCTAACGTTCTCATCTTTCAATAACTGTTATCAATTATATTTCCTGAACTCGAATTGGCTTAATTGAACTTTCACATCCAGTCAATCGTTGTCATTTTGTGTTTAAGGCTCACATTCTTGTGAGTGGTCAACGAAGGCTAGATATGACTACATGAGGATCAATTAATAAGGTATCATCTGCTGATTTGATTGCCTCGTAAACGACCATGTTAGTTGGAGTTTCCTCCATAATTTTTTCGTAACATGGAGCGAGGAAATCCCCAGCCAATGATAAAAAAACTAGGTGTAGAATGTCAAATAAGTACCTCTGCAGTTTGTAATGATATTTTCCTCGTAGAGTGACTGCATATTCCTTTTTGTATAAGTTCCTCCATTTCCTTTTCAACATTTATTACCTCCTCCTAAGTGCTAAGAAGAGTATCAGTGTATATTTTGCTTTTAGAACCTTTTTTTGCTCTATAAAGAGAGAGAGAGAGAGCTCTCTGCCCCGACTCCCGAGGAACCCTGTCTAACCTTTTGCTTTTCAGGCGTTTCCCTTTCAACCCCCCGGTTATTTCCCTTCTCAGCTTCGTTGACCTCGTGCAATTATCCCTGCAAGCTCACCTACCCTTCTTTTCTTCCCCCTCTTAGAAGTTTTCAAAATTTAAAGAGCCAGAGTAAGCTCCGGCGCCCCTCAGGGACTGGCTCCGGCCAATGGAGTCCATATTTAGTATGCTGAATCAGCAACCCTCCACCACCTGCCTTTCGTCGCTCCATTCCAGAAGTACTATGACGGTGCTTCACTGAGACAAGAACAAGTTTCTAAGGTTGACTGATACTCCCTTAGAAATCTTTCTGTGCGCACCCTCGTGTGTGGCTATTCACGTTTCTCTTTACATCGTCGAGGATTACTTTTAGCCCAAGAAAGTCATATCACACCTTCTCTCCAACCAAATCAGATCTCAGTTTGTTTGTCTCTAAAGCTTCGTTCTACTCTAGTTTCAATGACGGCACCACAAAAGAATACTTCTACAGTCCAGTTTTATTCACCTGAAACTCCGCACATGGCTATGAGGAGACTTACAGCGGAAGAAAAATGCAAAGGCATAGCTTCTAAGAACTCGAGTAAACCAAGGATCCGCATACGTGCCCCAGACTTTGACCCCTCGGAACTCATCAAAGACAACCTTCTCACCTTAGTTGGAAGACTAACAAACCCAAAGGAGCAGAGGATGTCAACTGTTATCCCTTTTTTAACGAAAAATGGGAGCTTATAGGAAGAACAATAGGCACAGACCTTGGAAATGATGTCTTCCAATTCCGCTTCCAGGAGGAATCAGACCTTCAGAAGGTCCTCCAGAATCGACCATACCACTTCGGCCGATGGATGCTGCTCATTCAAAGGTGGGAACCGATAATTTCCCCAGCCTTTCCGTCTCAGATACCTTTTTGGATCACCCTTAAAGGTATTCTTCTTCACTACCTACACGAGAAAGTGGTCGCCAATATTGGTCTGGAAATTGGCGAACTTGATACTTACAAAGTCACAAAAACCTCGGTGCGCGTTCGCTGCATCATCGATGGTCTGAAACCACTTATTATGGAAACAATTCTTGAGTTCGACACGGGAGAGGAGTGCATCATCTCTCTGTTGTATGAGAATATAGGGAACTACTGTTCCTACTGCTATCGTCTGACACACCTTTCACCCCATTGCCCGAAAAAACCTAAGGAGAGTTTAACCCCAGCAAACACCTCTTCTTCTTGGAGGAAAGATCTTCAACCTCCCCTTCAGGAACAAGAGGATAAAAGAGACACTAGTGAGTACTCAAGTTTCCGATACAGAAGAGATCGACATGGCAACCCTTATGGAGACAGAGTCTCTCTCTCACAAAACAGAGTCCAAGGTTCGAAGAACAAAATTGCTCCACACTATGATTACTCGCGACAGCGTCAGGAAGTATTGGAGTACCGTCCAAAAAGGTCGGCTAACCTACACAGTAATCTGCCATCCTCTAAGCTCGGGGAACCCCAAGAGGAGATTAATCATGTTACTCTACCTCAATGGGATGAGGATAATAATCCTTTAGGGAGCCACTCAAGGGGACAATCATCGCATCAAACTCCCCCACGAAGGCCTATCGAACGCAACCTTGCGGAGTCTGATTTCCCGGCGGGACAAATCCCAAATGCTGAAGAAATTCTTGAAGAAATAAATGTGGCAACTCGGTGATATATCGGAGATATACTAATGTGGATGACCCAGTTGAGAGGGCAGTGAGACAACAACGGGTCCTGCAGGGTGAAGTTGATGGCACCGTTGAAGCAACAGTGGCTGGGATTATTCAACACTCGGTAGCAGCGATGAACCACCCTACGAATTCAATTTTTCTCACTCAACAAGCTACATTGATGGGTCATGATGGTGTATCGATAAGCCAGAAAGATGTGGCACCAAAAAGAAGAGGACGACCACCGAGAGCAAAGCCTACTTGTTCTATCCAGAACAGCCCCCGTGTATTTGCTGGAGCCTAATCAAGTAGACGCATTCTGAACCAGAGTCAATCTTCTCCGGGAACTCTTACTCGGACCTCTGCAAGGATTTCAGGTCCATCTTCAAGACAGCCTACAGATAGAGCTTCTGCAGCACCAGTTGGGTCTACTAGATTGGCGGCGAACAAGCTTCCTCGGTTAGATTTTCCCGAGGACTTTCACAATCTACCTTAGTGATGTTTAGCTGGAACTGTTTCGGGTTGGGGAATCCCGAAACAGTCCAGCGGATCAGGGAGATACATAAAGAAATATCTCCTGATATTTTCTTCCTGATGGAAACCAAGAACTCTGATACCTTCGTGCTCAATGAATTAGAATTTCTGGATCATTATGAACACGCTCTTTCGCCCCCCCCCCCAAGAGACCCTCTAGTGGTGGTCTAGCTCTCTTCTGGAAGAGTGATGTAAATCTTAAAATTCTCAATGCAAATCGGAATATAATTGATACTGAGATTATTCATATAGGAATTTTCTTCTTTGGTTCCTTCATTTACGGCGAACCTGATGTGTCTAAAAAAAACGCTGTTTGGGATCAACTCCTCTCTATCTCAAGCAACAGAAATCACCCATGGTTCCTTACGGGTGACTTCAACGAGAGTATTGACAACTCCGAGAAAGATGGAGGACCTTTACGAGCGAAAGGATCATTTGCTGCTTTTCGCAATTTACTCGCCCAATGCGATCTGTTTGACCTGAAACATTCAGGTAACCCACTCTCCTGGCGGGGGTTAAGACGTACCCACCTGGTTTTCTGCAAATTGGACAGAACCTTGGTGAATAGTCTTTGGGCTAATCTATTCCCCCACGGCAAGGAACCACTATATGGAGTTCAATGGATCGGACCATCGTCCCCTGGTATCAATTTTTGACTCAGTTTGGAAAAAATCAAACCGAATTTTCAGATATGACCGACGGCTTAAGGATAACCAGGAGGTAAAGGACTTGATTTCCTCGATTTGGTTAGCTTCAGAAAATCTACCCTCAGAGACCCGTCTAGCTAGGGTAAGACAAGCGCTAGTCAAATGGAGCAGGGAGAAGCACCTGAACAGTAAAGAAACTATTGACAAACTAAAAAAGGATCTGGATGAGGCGCTTAGTTGCTCCATAGCGGATGATGATCTCATATGACGGTTGAACAAAGAGCTTATAGCAGCATACAAGGCAGAAGAAGATTTCTGGCGTCAGCGTAGTAGGATTATTTGGCTGGCCTCGGGCGATAAAAATTCTCATTTTTTTCATGCTGTCTCATCGGGTAAGAAGGCCAGGAACCGTATCTCTGTTTTAGAAGATACAGATGGGAATATTTTCTACGAAGAGGAGCAGATTGCAGACCAGATCTTCAATTACTAT
Source organism: Eruca vesicaria subsp. sativa (assembly GCA_932364175.1). Classification (NCBI taxonomy): domain Eukaryota; kingdom Viridiplantae; phylum Streptophyta; class Magnoliopsida; order Brassicales; family Brassicaceae; genus Eruca; species Eruca vesicaria. Next base: position 374,922 of record CAKOAT010258487.1, on the reverse strand, counting down.
GGGAAACTCTTCATGTGAACCTCACTCCATTCTTCGAGAGAGGAAACGGTCTTGATCGTCAACGAGGCTATCTCACCATGCATCACAGCCGATATGAACCCAACATTGGCCTCCATCCCTTCATGCAACGAGATACGGGAAGCTCTTTTCTCAATCCACCTGGATAAAGCACCAGGCCCGGATGGGTTCTCGGCCTGCTTTTTCCAGTCTAATTGGAGTACTATTGGACAAGCTATCTGCAAAGAGATACAAGAATTATTCTCTACAGGAGTTATGAGAGAAACCACAAACCGAACGTTTGTGAGACTCATCTCGAAAGGCTCGAACCCTAAGTTAGCTTCTGACTACAGACCGATTGCTCTTTGCAACGTTACGTATAAGGTAATCTCCAAGATCCTTTCTCTCCGCCTAAGACCCATCCTGCAATGCATCATTGGAGAGAATCAATCGGTGTTCATCAAGGACCGGACAATATCGGATAATGTCCTCATCACTCACGAGATACTCCATTATCTTAAGATTTATGAAGCTTAAGTTAATTGTTCCATGGCGGTCAAGAACGATATGAGCAAGGAATATGATCGACTTGAATGGGATTTCATTAGGATTGTTTTCGAGCGCCTAGGTTTCGCGGATGTGTGGATAGGATGGATCATGACGTGTATTTCCTCAGTCTCTTATTCCTACTTGCTTGATGACACTGCGCATGGGAACGTGATGCCATCACGAGGTATTCGTCAAGGCGATCCCTTATCGCCCTACATCTTCATACTCTGCGGAGAAGTTCTCTCGGGTCTGTGGAGGAAAGCACAATCGAGTGGTCACATGACTGGTTTGAGGGTAGCCACAACCTCGCCTAGGATCAACCACCTTCTTTTCGCCGACGATACTATGTTCTTTCTTCAGACAGATTCTAATAGTTGTGCGACTCTGAACAATATACTCCATAAGTACGAGAGAGCCTCCGGTCAGATGATAAATACGGACAAATCATCCATCTCTTTTTCCTCGAAAACCCCACAGGAGACACGACAACGTGTTCATAATTACCTTGGGATCGAGAAGGAAGGTGGAGTTGGCAAGTACTTAGGACTCCCGGAGCACTTTGGACGGCGCAAGCAGATCTTTTCACGAGCATTGTCGAACGAATACGCCAACGGGCAAACAGTTGGTCGTCTCGACATCTTTCCAAGGCAGGGAAACTGGTTATGTTGAAAGCGGTCCTATCGGCCATCCCGACATATGCTATGACCTGCTTTCAATTACCAGTAAGTCTGTGTAAGAGGATCCAGTCAGCTCTTACTAGATTCTGGTGGGAATCCTGTGAAGGCAAGAAGAAAATGTGTTGGGTCTCATGGGAACACATCACTAAACCGAAAGATTTGTGAGGCTTGGGAGTTAGGGACATTCAGATGTTCAATACTGCCCTCTTGGCAAAGCAAGCCTGGCGCATCATCACAAATCCGGGTGGCCTGTTAGCTCGTGTTCTAGTAGGAAAATATTGCAAAAAAGCTTCGTTTCTCTCTGTGGAACCGACAAAAGAATGCTCCCATGGCTGGAGAGGAATTTTAGCCGGCAGAGACCTTCTCAATTTGAAACTTGGATCAGTGATAGGGAATGGAGAATCAATCAATGTATGGAAAGACCACTGGTTGAGCACTGAATTACCCGTAACACCCTATGGACCAGCACCAGAAAAGTACCAGGACCTGGTAGTGGCGGATTTTCTAACTAGAGAGACTAAGGAATGGAACCTTGCAGCGATATAGAAAGTCTTCCCTCTCTTAGTCGAATCCATTGCTCTCTTGAAACCAAGTATTAAAGGGAAACCTGATGGCTTAGCTTGGCTGGGATCACAAACACGGAGCTACACGACACGTTCAGGGTATTTTGCGGCTATGGAACAGGAACAAAGACACCTTAACACAACACAAGATCCGGACTGGAAGAAGCTCATTTGGGCAGGGAATACTTCGCCCAAAATTAAGTTTTTCTTGTGGAAAGCAACCCAAGGAGCACTCCCTACCGGAGCTAACCTTCAACAGAGAGGTTTGATGCAACACACAACTTGTATACGATGTGGGGAAGTGGAAACGGAGTCTCACCTTTTCCTCCATTTTGTTTATGCACGGAAAGTATAGTCTTTAACTCTGTTTAAAGAACAACTGGATCCATCATCAGTTACTGGGTTTCTTGAGGCACTTAAGTTTGGTAAAGTAGCGATCTGCCTCCCTCCGATGGGTGTTGTCTCGGATCTTTTTCCATGGATTTGCTGGTCTATTTGGCTGGCAAGAAACCAACTGATCTTTGAGAAAAGATTCATCACACCAGAGATCTCTGTTTCTAAAGCCATTTGGAGTGCAAGAGAATTGTTTATGGCTCAACCAACAGCAAGGACTACATTACAAAATTTCAACAACCAATTGATTATTCCCGATCTGGATGATCTAATTGTTTGTTTTTCAGATGCAGCCTGGAGAAAGGAACTTAATGTCACTGCTTTTGGGTGTATCTTCACGGACAAACAGGGGACAGAGATCTCTCAAGCAACCCGAGTGGAGAGATATGTCCCGTCACCAGTAGTTGCAGAAGCTTTGGCACTACGTTGGGCTCTACTCTTGGCCCTCTCTTTCGGTTATTCAAAAGTCTGTTTCAACACAGACTGTCAGTCGCTCTTAACAGCGCTCACCTCGACAACTCCTCTGGCGGGTCTCTACGGGATCATCCAGGACATCGAACTTCTATCATCATCCTTTGTCTTGTAGCTCGTCGTTTTAATTCCGCAGCGGATCAGCTCGCTAAAAATACTCTTTGTACTGCAACTTCTTCTCCCCCATAGTTTTTGGGTTGAGGTTTATTAATATTATTGGTGTTAAAAAAAAAGGAGATGATGAAGACACTTGCGCAAGTTGGTCCAAAATAACTTTAAGCACATTTAAAATTTCTTCTACCTAGCTTTCATATATTTGTGCATGTTGAGGCGTTGGGTTAGACTAGACATTTTTTCTCTTTATATCCCGAACTTCCGCAACTCACATGTTTAGGGGACCTTGTGTAGTCAACCTCAGCCAAGTAGTTGTTTTTTTACTTGTCATTACACACCATTAGTCTTGAAAATGTTTTATCCAACTCAATCTCAACCAATATTTTAGTTTCTCCCATTTGTATCGGATCAAGACATATATAGTTTGTGAGATAAAATTGGTTTTCTAAAGTAATGTGAGTAGTACTTAAGCAAGTGTAACATCTATGATGGACATTTTAAGGTTATCCCCAACTAGTTGGGTTGAAACCTAGGCTGCAGCAAGAGATCAAGGTGCTACAAGTAATGAACATTCGTATGTACTACGTATCTCTTCTATGATTCATTTCCTAGTTCTCTTATGATGGATGTGAAACATAAAATAAGATTCTCCATGTTATTTAATGGGTATCATATAACTTTTACCCCCAAACTTATTCACAGCTGCATGAGCTTAACCATTAGTTGATAAAAGCAATGATGAAACTGCCTTATGATATACTCATTTTAATACTTGGACTCTAATAGAAGAACTTTGGAAGGATGATTATCTCCAGATTGAAATGTAACAGAAATAACAAGCTGGCGAATCCAATAGTAAACTTTCTGAGTGAGCAAACATAATAAGGGCAATGTTACAAATATTAATGGATGCATATAAATTTAGTGACGAAATACATCTATTTTACGAGTTATGGATACATGCACCCTCTCTCTATTAAATTCATCCCTGGAAATAGAAGATACATAATTCCTTAGATGTTTAGTTACCTTCTAATAAAATAAATATGGTACATATCCAGCAAATATTACCAAGCTTATATAGAAATCTTATATTCAATGTTTTAATATATAAAATATATACACCTAGAACTGGTGAAAAAAATTAATACTATATACATTTATTGTCAAATTAAAATCTATGTTTTCAGTACTAATTTAAAAAGATTCTATAAAAAAAATTCATATGCATTCTAGGCCATTTCAAGTATTTATTTCCATTGCCTCTTTTTAGATTGATATTTAACTTTATAAAAATTTATATCTAAATAATTATTAAGGAATAATATAATTTAGTATTTGTAGTTTGTTTTAGTGTTATTGTTGTGTAACCAGTTGGGCAATTTAAAACATTGGTTGATTGTTAAAATCATTTTTGTTTTGTAAAAATCAAATAACAAAACACCTGTAACATCAGAAAAAAATCTCTAGGATATACCAAAAAAACTTTGATTTGAAAAACACATATGAGCCTGTCAAGGGACATACACAAACCCAAATTATATGTCTCAAGTGACAGATACAGGCCCATGATATATGTACGAGATGGATTACATCCCTCTACAAGGCCCATCTAACAAAGGATTCAGGACAGTTAGTCAGCTCGGTTCAACTTTACTCAGTTACAATCAGCGCGACATCTGCATTCGGCTGTGAGGTTTGACTTTACTCTGCGCCACAAGTTGGTCAACAGCCTGACTATTCAGCCTAAAAAACGTAGCTCGGCCCATTAGATCAGAATACCTAGGGCGAACAGAAGAAGAGGTTTATCTATAAAAAGAGGATGAGAGCGACCAAATAGAAAAAAAGAGACTTGAACACACACACAGATTGGCGGCTAGAAATTAGGGATTTACTCTATTGCTTTCCTTGCCGACTTGAAGTTTTCGGCTAGTTCAGACGAACATCGGTAAGTTTTCTTATGTTCTCACACTCTCTAAGCTGTTACTCTTTTCTGATCATTAAAACACCATCAAAATAATCCACAATCGAGTTTTGTTTTTCTGGCCGATCAAAACTCAGATTCAACAATATACACATGTCTAGTTTGACAAAAAAAAAACTTTGTGGCTAGCCTTGAAGAAGCATATATATCATTTTAATATTTAATTTACAAATTTTATCTTCAAGGATGGCTGAAATTTTTCGTTTTGGCTATAAACAGTGTAGGTAGAATTATCTAGTCAGGAAATATAAAAATTCACAATTTTGCGAAATATCTTTATTTTTATAAAATTATAAGAACAAATGAAAGTATTATTGAAAATAACATTGTAAAATATGAATTACGTTGAAATGTATCTGAATATCAAGATACAGATTTCCTTAGTTGTTTAGTCACCTTCAAATAAAATAAATATGGAAAAGAACCATTTTAAAATTAATTAAAAATATCTTCAAGGATGGCTGGAATTTTTCGTTTTGGCTATAAACAGTGTAGGTAGAATTATCTAGTCAGGAAATATAAAAATTCACAATTTTGGGAAATATCTTAATTTTTATAAAATTATAAGAACAAATGGAAGTATTATTGAAAATAACATAAAGATATGAATTACGTTGAAATGTATCTGAATAACAAGATACAGATCCCCTTAGTTGTTTAGTCACCTTCAAATAAAATAAATATGGAAAAAAAATCTTATCCAGCAAATTTTACCAAGCTCATACAGAAAGCCTATTTTATACTTTTAATAAATAAATATACATAAATTATAGTCTACTTTAAAAATTTAATACTAGATAAATTATTTTTAAAATTATGGTTTCAGTAAAAATTTCAAAAATATTTTAGAAATATAGTTTTATATCTGTTTTAGACCATTTGAAATAAATATTAAAATCCAAAATCGTTAATAATTTTCAGAGAGGTATCAATTAAAGGATATCAATATTGTATATAAATTGTTAACCCTGAGAATCCTCCAAAGGCCCTTATTTGTTCTCATTGACAGTTATATCTTTCTTGCTCTCTTATAGTTCATTCTTTTGATATTCCAGTACTCCAAGATCAATGAGTGATAGATATAAGCCTCCAAGGAAACAACTTCCAAAAAGATCTCTGTTACCTGAGCCATCTGGAGATAGTTCAACAGATGATGAAGCAAACAAGGGTGAGAGAAAATTCCCCTTTAATGCTCTTCTCATGATAGCTCGGACATATGCAACAAGAGATAATGATGATTCAGCAGACAGTGACTCAACAAGTTCAGACAGTGAGTACTCAACAAGTTCAGAAGAGTTAGAGGTGACTGCAATTAACAGTAGTGATGAGGAAACCGATAATGATCTGGAAAGTGAGTACTCAACAAGTTCAGAAGAGTTAGAAGTAACTCAAAATAACAATAATGATGGGGAATACGTGCCGCCGAATAAGAAAAGAAGACTGCATAGGAAGAGCTTTACCCCTCGAAGGATTATTCTCCCAGAGGCTGAAGTTAACCAGACTGATGCAAAGCCGTCCTCCAGTGGGGGATCAAAAAAGGCCAGTTCTGATTAACGTGTCTGCCCAAAAGAACCTTCATGCTTATTCTCTATTTCTTATCTTTTATTTTCTTGAATTTATTTCATAATTTGGTTTTTGTTTTAAGTTGTAATCTGCATGCTGGGAATTTTATATAATAATAACCTCAATAGTCTTGAGAAAGCTAGAAAAATATTGTTTGGGGTGTAATATCTAAACTTCAAACCATAAAGTCAGCCCATTTGTTATTCCTTCCATTTTGGTCTTCTAAAAACACACAAGATTGACACTAACCATATATGTGACTGAAAAAACTCCAGTCCCTATCCAGATTTTTGGATGAACACCAATGTTTTTGAATGAAAGTCAAATTTGTTCAAAAATATATAAACCTTGGTAACATCCAGTGCATCTTTTTTTTTTAAATAATGTTTTCACTTTTTATCGATTAACTTAGGTATCTCGAGATCTATGGAAGAGGTTCTAATCCTCAAGGGAGGTGTAGCCCACAAATTGATTTTCTCTCCGGATATGTAAATGGCCCGTGAGAAGGGATCCATATCCCTGTAAATGTCCAGAACAATATGAATTAGTTTCACACAAATCGAAGTTGAAACGTGTTGGTGTCCCAAACCTTTCCCTTACCACCTAACCACAAGATTCCCGGTTCTCTGATTTTTTTCCTGAAAATAAATAAATCAAAAAGATTTGCTATCTATCTATAAGTATTTGGAAGATTGGACCTAATTAAAATAATTTATGTTGCTGAAATTCTTGTGCCAACCGCATATCGCCTGTTAATCTGATGGAGCTTCTATAACGTTTTTCCCGTAACCGTTATATTTGCTCTTGTGTTGAGTTAGGTTCACTGTGTCTTCTTTGGTTTCGTTCCCTCCAAGTGCTATGAACCGTTGCTTGAAATTGATACCTAATAATGAAAGAGATTGTCTTGTCCTGCCATGCCCCCAATATCAGTAAAACAATGGTATCCCTATCCAATGTATACTTCTCCTTCAGTGCCCTCTTGCAAGGTCATCTTATATGTATGCCGAAAATTGACATTCGTAGTCCAAATATGAAAGTATATTTTGCAGTTTCTTAGTGAAACAAAATCCCTCTGCTCCAGTTGCAAGCCGGTCTCTTCTCGTAGAATATCATTCATGTTGTTTTGGACAATAAATCTTACTGTATTTGTCACCTTTTTTATCTTCACAATGCTTTATCCTCTTCAGGCACGACCACGCCTTTATTTGCTTCTATCTCATCTTCTACCATGTTAACAGATGCACTCTATGATACCAACACTTCTTTGACAGTATTGCAGATTCTGGAATTCTAATATCGGCTCTGCCTTGATCTCTAAGAGCCTCTGAGAGACGTTCCAATGAAGACCAATCATCATCCCAAAGAAACGTTCAGTCACCATTTTTGACCTCTATTCTGTGAAAAGTCTTGGCCAGGTTCCTCAGTTTTAGTATTTTATCCCCATAACCAAGATCCTATCCAAAATTTTCTTTATCGTAAAGAGATTTTTCGTTTATTGTAACTCACCAGCTCTCACAAACCCTAAGTTGTGGAAAATCTCTTAACATTCAATCTTAATAAAATCAATTGAAGTATTTGTGTCGTTTTCATTTCTTTAAAACAAAACATGAAGTGTAAATGTCTGTAGCTTAATCTTAGTTCAAATGACTTAGTTCAAAAATGTTCATTTGAATATCTATGGCTGAGTTTTGATTGCAAAATTTTAATCTAATGGAGAATTTTTTTGTAGTTTCTATAGAATTTTAATCCTGTAATTCTCCAAACAGCAAACTAACTTGATGATAATGTTAGGTTACTACACAGTGCTTCACCTAAGGCTGAGACACGCTCGAAAAATATTCCTTGGTTATTCTCGTTACCATAATTTGAGTGTTCATTTGTACCATTTACACATATCTAACAGTAAATTTAACACTTTATGCATTTTAGTATTTAATTTCACATAAATAATATTACTCAGATTATTAAAAACGTTCAAAGTGAAAATGTTCATAATTGAGAGTTATAATAAAGGGATGCAACCATCAAAAATAATAGTTTTAAGAAATTATTGTTTAATGAATTAATGAATAATGATGAAAAATTAGGTGGGGCTATTAGAGATGAAGCCACTTTTTTTGATTTTCGGAATATGGCTGAATCATGTAAGATCAGGGAAATAAGAACCACTGGGAATTCTCTCTCATGGGCTGGTATGCGGGATCATCATTGGGTGCAATGTCGTCTAGATAGGTCCTTTGGTAATGCGGAATGGTTTCGCCTCTTTCCTCAATCATCTACTGATTATATGAGTATGTGGCCCTCTGATCATCGACCTTTACGAATAGAGTTTGCTTTTGAGCCGGAAATTTTGCAAAGGGGACGGTTCTATTTTGACAAACGTATGTTTGGAAAAAGAGGGGTTAATGAAGCAATTATTCGAGGATGGGATGCGGAGAACGTAGATTCAAATCTATCTGTTCTTGATCGTATTGCTCGGTGTAGATCGGAATTGTCAAAGCTTAAAAAGACTAATGACTGGAATTCGAAAACTAGGATTGATCGGTTGCAATGTGATTTAGACAAAGAAATTTCCAAACAATTTCCAATTTATAGCTTGATGAGAAGGCTACGCCAAGAACTGGCTGCGGCCTATAGGGAAGAGGAAATTTTTTGGAGACAAAAAAGTAGAGAGGAATGGTTAAGGGAGGGTGATAGAAATACTACATATTTCCATAATGTGGTGAAGGGGAAAAAAATGAGAAATAAAATTTTGATGCTCAAAGATATATTTGGTAATGAACATTTTTCTGAAGGATCGAAAGGACATATTGCTACTGAATATTTTAGGGAGTTGTTTACAAGTTCCAACCCATGTGACTTGGAAACATTATTTGATGGATTTGAAAGTAGGGTTACCCCAGGGATGAATACTTTATTAATCAGGGAGGTAACTTCTGAGGAAATTAAGGATGCTGCTTTTGGTATCAAAAGTAGTAGCGCACCTGGTGAAGATGGGCTTACGGGTTTTTTCTATCAGAAATATTGGCACGTTGTAGGACAGAAAATTATTCAGGATGTGCAAATTTTTTTTAAAACAGCCATCATTCCTACTGGTTGGAACCATACACAATTATCATTGCTTCCTAAAACGGTGAATCCTACAGAAATGAAGGATATGCGTCCAATAAGTTTGTGCACTGTTCAATATAAAATCATTTCTCGCATTCTATGTGAGCGTTTGAAGATGATTTTGCCACATATAATATCAGAAACTCAAGGGGCTTTTGTTGGTGGCAGGTTAATAACGGACAATGTCATTATAGCACACGAGCTAGTACATGCGCTTCGTACCAATGATAAAATTGGTAAAGAATGTATGGCCATTAAAACAGACATGTCAAAGGCCTATGATCGGGTAGAATGGAACTTCCTAGAAGTGTTATTAGAAAAAATGGGATTCCATAGGAAATGGATTGTCTGGTTAATGTCATGTATTACTACTGTCACTTTCTCGGTGTTACTCAATGGACGTTCCCATGGGTATATTAAACCAGAAAGAGGTATTCGTCAGGGAGACCCTTTATCTCCCTTTCTATTTATCTTATGTGCTGAAGCCTTGGTTCATGTTCTAAATAGATCGGAAGCTCAAGGGAAACTACATGGTATAAAGTTAGCAGTTGGGAGCCCTTCTGTGCACCATTTGTTGTTTGCGGATGACAGTTTGTTACTATGTGAAGCTTCAGTAAGTGACAGTGAAGAAATTATGAAAGGTCTAAAATGTTATGGAGATGCGTCTGGGCAAATGATTAACCCTTTGAAATCCTCCATTATCTTTGGGAAAAAAATAGATAATCTTCATAAACAGATGATTAAAGAGGTATTGGGTATAGAAAAAGAAGGTGGTGAAGGCTTATATCTTGGTCTTCCTGAATGTTTTCAAGGGTCAAAAAAAGCGCTCCTAAACTTTATCAAGGACAAATTAGAAGGGCGGCTACAGGGATGGTACTCTAAAACTCTGTCAATGGGTGCTAAGGAAGTTTTAATAAAATCAGTGGCTTTAGCTCTACCGATATATGCAATGTCAGTTTTTAAGTTACCAAAAGGTTTATGTGAACGAATAACGAGTGTGATTATTGAGTTCTGGTGGAGCAGTGGAGATAAAAAAAGGAAAATCCCTTGGGTTTCGTGGGAAAAACTATGTAAACCAAAAGAACAGGGGGGTCTTGGGTTTCAGGACATTGGTCGTTTTAATCAGGCGTTGCTTGGTAAACAAGCTTGGCGAATTTGGAATAATCCAGATTCTTTAGTTTCTCGAATCCTTAAAGGTAAATATTTTAAAAATGGTGATTTTCTAACATGCGGTATGGGGACGCGTCCGTCTTACATGGAGGAGTATCATGCACGGAAGAGAACTACTGAAAAAGGGTTTATATCGTCATATTGGAAATGGGACTGACACTAATGTTTGGGCTGAGAATTGGATTATTGACACTATTCCACGGTCACCAATGTACCGCGAAAATAGTTCTATAGATTTAACGCTTAAGGCCTCGGATTTGCTCAGGCCGGGGTCTAACCAATGGGATGTCCAGTTGTTAGAGCAGACTTTTACGCCTCAGGATGTTCAAAGGATTCTACTTTTGAAACCATCACTGGCATGTGAAGATTCTATCAGATGGGGTTTCACACCAAATGGTTCATATACAACTCGAAGTGGATATAAATTTTTAGAGGCTTTGGTGGAGTATGATCACCCTCAGGGTCAGTCGCTCACCCCTATTGAAAAAAAACTATGGCGGGATCTATGGAAAACCAAAGCTCCACCAAAAATTAAACATTTTATGTGGCGGGCGTTATCGGGTGCTCTAGCTGTCAAGCAACGGCTGTCTACCAGGGGTATTCCGATAGATCCAACTTGCCAAGTTTGTGGTAATGAAGATGAGTCTATCTGTCATGTTTTATTCACATGTGTTAAAGCACGTGACATCTGGGATCAAGCAAATGTACAAATACCTTTAGGAGGTTTTTCTAGAAATTCCACTTTCTTAAATTTTGTTCATTTACTTAAGATGGCTAGGAATGCATCCTTGGATCTTCATACAAGAAAAATTTTCCCATGGTTGCTATGGGAANATTCACATGTGTTAAAGCACGTGACATCTGGGATCAAGCAAATGTACAAATACCTTTAGGAGGTTTTTCTAGAAATTCCACTTTCTTAAATTTTGTTCATTTACTTAAGATGGCTAGGAATGCATCCTTGGATCTTCATACAAGAAAAATTTTCCCATGGTTGCTATGGGAAATATGGAAAGCTAGAAACTCTGTTGTTATTAAGAATAAGGTTCTTGAGTCTTCTCTTATTGCTCAGAGAGCATATGAAGAAGAATACACGTGGTTTGATACATTAACTGGTTCGACATCAAGTGGATGATAATGGTGCTGAAAAAATTCGATGGATAAAACCCCCTACTGGGTCCCTAAAATGTAATGTGGGATCCTCTTGGATAAATTCAAACCAGCCGAGTGGTGCTTCCTGGATTCTTCGTGATGAAAAAGGACGCACAATCATGCATAGTCGCCGGGCCTATTCTTACATGCGCACAAAGACCGAAGCCGATCTGTGGGCGCTCTTCTGGGCAGTAGAATGTTTGCACAATCTACACTTCTCGAATATTATCTTTGAGACTTCCTCGGAGTGCCTACATGACGCTATTACTTGTCCAATGGCACACCCTAGTTTCAGCCACATTCGTCACAGCATCTTCTGGCTACTTACAAGAATTGATTCATGGAGACTAGATCATTCTCTTCCAGAACGTAATGAAGCCGCAGCGGCCATTGCTATCAGTGTGAGTCGGGATAGGCGCCATCAGTCGTATATCGCTCGGAATGCTCCATCGTGGCTTCATCACCTTCTTGTTTTGGAGGCTCAGTAAATTAGGGAGTAGTAATCTATACTTCTTATATATCGTGTTTTTGCTCTTATGATGGTGTCTACTGACATCTCATTTTCCTGTTTCTTGTTTATTATTTTGTGGTCCTCAAACTTTGTTCAATTATCAGCGTTAAAAAAAAAAAAAGAAATTATTGTTTTAAAAAAGCAAAGTTACGCAAGATGGAAGATAAAGACATCTTTTTTAACTAGTTTCATATATTAAATTAAGTGTAGCTTATATAGATTTAAGGGAATAAAGTTTGTTATAAGTTTGATAGAGATCTTAAAATAGTATAACATTTGCAGTCGAAAACGAGCTAAACACAACATTAAACTAGAGACTGAAATAGCGCCAGCAAGTCTTATGGGTTTTGATTACCTCGACCTAATGTTTTCATCTTTCAATGAATGTTATCAATTATATTTCATGAACTCTTTGGATTGGCTTAACTCAACTCTAACATCTAGTCAATCATTGTCATTTTGTGTTTGCGGCTCACACTCTTGTGAGTGGTCGACGAAGGCTAGCTATGACTACATGAGGATCAATTAATAAGGCATCATCTTTTGATTTTATTGTCTCATTAACGACCATGTTAGATGGAGTTTCCTGCATACTCTTTTCGTAACATGGAGCGAGGAAATCCCCTACCAGTGATGAAAAACTAGGTGTAGAATGTGAAAGAAGTACCTCTTCAGTTTGTAATGATCTTTCCTCGTAGAGTGACTGCATCTTCCTTTTTGTATAAGTTCCTTCATTTCCTTTTCAACATTTCTTACCTCCTCTTAAGTACTAAGGAGAGTATCAGTGTATATATTTCTCTTGAGGAAAAAATAAGTTTAGGAGATGATGAAGACACTTGCGCAAGTTGGTCCAAAATAACTTTACGCACATTTGAAATTTCTTCTATCGAACTTCCATATCTTTACGCATGTTGAGGCCAGTTATTTTGGACCCTCTGCTCCAGTTGCAAGCCGGTCTCTTCTTGTATATCGAATATCATTCATGTGGTTTTGGACAATAATTCTTCCTGTATTTATCACCTTTTTTTATCTTCACAATTCTTTATCCTCTTCAGGCACGACCACGCCTTTATTTGCTTCTATCTCATCTTCTACCACGTTAACAGATGCACTCTATGATACCAACACTTCTTTGACAGTATTGCAGATTCTGGAATTCAAAGATCGGCTCTGCCTCGATCTCTAAGAGCCTCTGAGAGACGTTCCAATGAAGACCAATCATCATCCTAAAGCAACGTTCAGTCACCATTTTTGTCCTCTATTCTGTGAAAAATGTTGGCCAGGTTCCTCATTTTTAGTATTTTATCCCCATAACCAAGATCCCATCCAAATTTTTCTTTATCATAAAGAGAGTTTTCGGTTCCCATAACTCACCAGCTCTCACAAACCCTAAGTTTTGGAAAATCTCTTAACCTTCAATCTTAATAAAAACCAATTGAAGTATTTCTGTCGTTTTCATTTCTTTTAAAACAAAACATGAAGTGTAAATGTCTGAAGCTTAATATTAGTTCAAATGACGTATTTCAAAAATGTTCATTTGAATATCTATGGCTGAGTTTTGATTGCAAAATTTTAATCTAATGGAGAATTTTGTTGTAGTTTCTATAGAATTTTAATCTTGCAATTCCCCAAACAGCAAACTAACTTGATGATAATGTTAGGTTACTACACAGTGCTTGACCACATTCTTGTGAGTGGTCGACAAAGGCTAACTATGATTACATGAGGATCAATTAATAAGGCATCATCTTTTGATTTGATTGTCTCATTAACGACCATGTTAGATGGAGTTTTCTTCTTACTCTTTTCGTAACATGGAGCGAGGAAATCCCCTACCAATGATGAAAAACTAGGTGTAGAATGTGAAAGAAGTACCTCTTCAGTTTGTAATGATCTTTTCCTCGTAGAGTGACTGCATCTTCCTTTTTTTATAAGTTCCTTCATTTCCTTTTCAACATTTCTTACCTCCTCTTAAATACTAAGGAGAGTATCAGTGTATATATTTCCCTTGAGGAAAAAATAAGTTTAGGAGATGATGAAGACACTTGCGCAAGTTGGTCCAAAATAACTTTAAGCACATTTGAAATTTCTTCTATCGAACTTCCATATCTTTACGCATGTTGAGGCATTGGGTCGGACTAGAAATTTTCTCTGTTTATATCCCAAAATTCCGCAACTCACATGTTTAGGGGATCCTTGTGCAGTCAACCTCAACCAAGTAGTTGTTTTTATACTTGTCGTTTCACACCATTAGTCTAGGAAATGTTTTATCCAACTCAATCTCAACCAAAATTTTAGTTTCTCCCATTTTTATCGGATCAAGACATATATAGTTTGTAAGATAAAATTGGTTTTCTAAAGTAATGTGAGTAGTACTTAAGCAAGAGTAACATCTATGATGGATATTATAGGTTAACCCAAACTAGTTTGGTTGAAATCTAGTCTGCAGCAAGAGATCAAGGTGCTACAAGTAATTAATAAACATTCGTATGTAATACAATTCTCTTTTAATGATTCATTTCCTAGTTTTTTATGATGGATGTGAAACATAAAATAAGATTCTCCATGTTTTTTAATGGCTATCATATTACTTTGACCCCGAAGCTTATTCACAACTGTATGAACTAAACCATTAGGAGATAAATGCAATGATGAAACTGGCTTATCATATACTCGGTGTTACAAAAAAAATGAAAAAAAGATATACTCATTTTGATGCTCGGACTCTAATGGAAGAACTTTGGAAGGGATGCTTATCTCCAGATTGAAATGTAACAGAAATAACCAGGGGAGAATCCGATAATGATATTTCTGAGCGCACAGACATACTAAGTGCAATGTTACAAATCTTGATTAATATATGCATATAAATTCAGTGAAGAAATAGATCTATTTTACAAGAAATTATGGGTGCATGCACCCTCTGTCTATTAAATTATCCCCTGGAAATAAGAAGATACATAATCCCTTAGACGTTTGGTTACCTTCCAATAAAATAAATATGGTACATATCCAGCAAATATTACCAAGCTTAAATAGTAATCTTAAATCCTATGTTTTAATATATAAAAATATACACACAGAAATGGTGTAACTTTTTAATACTATATATACGTTTATTTTCAAAATCTATGTTTTCAGTAATAATTCAAAAAGATTCTATAAAAAAAAATTGCATATGTATTCTAGACCATATCAGGTGTATAGTTCCATTGCCTCTTTTTAGATTGATATTTACCATTTTTAATTTATATGTATATAACAATTATGGAATAATATATTTTGTATATGTAGTTTGTTTTAGTGTTGTTTTTGTGTAACCAGTTGGATCCATTCAAAAGAGGCTGTGAGATTTTGTTAACAATTTATTATCTTATAATTAAAATACGTGATATATATTAAAAATAGGTTGAGTGTCAAAAATTTTGGTCCAATTGGGCAAATGATCAAAGAATATCAAAATCCAAAACCGTTAATAAACTGAGGGGCATCGTTTTGTCTATATAAGCTTGAATCTCTAGAGTCCTCCAAAGACACTTCTATATTCTCATTAACATATTCTCTCTAGCTCTCTCTTATTATTCACTCTTTTTGATCTTTCGCTATTCCTAGATCAATGAATGAGCCACCAACGCGTCTTTGGATGAGATGTCAGCCTTTTGACCCATCTGAATCTGATTATGATGATTCAACGGGAAGTGACGCAACAAGTAATGAGGAGTTAGAAGTAGCTCCAAAGAAAAACAATGATGCAAGTAAAGGGCCACCAAGAAGAACACCGAATGTGGTTTCTCTCCAGCCAAAGTGTCCCCACAAATCACTTCCCATAAGAGCTCAGTCACCTGAACCGGCAAACAAAGCCTTAAGAAAAGAGACGCCAAAGCGTCTTTTGAAGAGATGTCGGCCTTTTGACCCATCTGAATCTGATGACGATGATTCAATGGGAAGTCACGCAACAAGCCCAGATAAGTTAGAAGTAGCTCCAAAGACGAACAATGATGCAAGAAAAGGGCCACCAAGAAGAACAACGCATGTAGTTTCTCCCCAGCCAAAGCGTCCCAACAAAGCACTTCCTATAAGAGCTCAGTCACCTAAACCGGCAAATAAAGCCTTAAAAAGAGAGCCGCCAAAGCTTCGTTGGATGAGATGTCGGCCTTTTGACCCATCTGAATCTGATGACGATGATTCAACGGGAAGTGACGCAACAAGTCAAGAGGAGTTAGAAGTGACTCCAAAGAAAAACAATGATGAACGAAAGGAGCTTCCGAAGAAGAAGACAAGAGTGCATAGGGCAGAAGCTGTGCTACAATGGGTGATCAAATAATATGGCTGATCCAATATCTATATCTTTTTATTTCCTGGAATTTATTTTGTAATTTGATTTTTGCTTTTAAATTGTTATCTGTTTGCTGAGAATTTTATATAATAAAGTTTTTCATTTGAACCTTCATTATATTTTTGAATGAAGCTGGAAATTTTTGTTTGGGGTGTAATTTCTCAACTTCAAACCACAAAATCAGCCCATTTGTTGGTCCATCCTTTCTGGTCTTCAAAACCCTAATCCAAATAAACACTAACCAAACATGTGATTAAAAAAACCCCAACCCCTATCCAAATCTTCCAATCAACACCAATGTTTTTGTTTACACAACTTAAAAACTGTCTAAATTTTCTCATCTTTAAGAGAGTTGTCAATTCTCCTAACTCACCAACTCTTACAAAACCCTAAGTGTGAAAAATCTCGTGAACCTTCCATCCCTATAAAATCTACGGAAGTATTTGAGTCGTTAAATTTTATACTTTGAAAGTTTAAGTGTTTGCCTTATTATAATCAAACTTCATTTTAAACAGCCAGAAAGAACATTTATGTATAAGGAAAAGACGAATATGTGAAAACTGAAGTGCAGTGGTTAACAGTGAAAAGGTATAATAGATAATATTCACCCTGAAATATGAAATGTTGTTGATCGGGGACGTTGAGTTAGACATTAATGTGTGACTTAACGATGAAAAAGGTATGATATGTTATGCTTTATAGAAAAAAAAAAAGATAGTGTGAAATACGACACTTATATTTCATTATTATACTTCACAGTTCAAGTAAGGTTACTCTACTTAATGTTCTCAGTTTGCTCCAAATTATCATTTTAAAGTAGTTCTTGTTTGTGTTTGTTTGTACAACTCGGGAATGCTATCTGAATGACTTCTCATTGGCGGATGGCCAGTCTTGACCTTTTGAAAGCTATATATAATTTNTCGTAAAATTGGAATCTTATTACTTCACCAATTTGGCAATAACATTAAACTCAAATCTTGATGTTATTAGCTCATTAAATTGTATATGTATACTAATATCTTCTGTGCTTTTACATGTTTTGGTAACTAATTTGTTTTTCCGGATCAGAATGGTCACACTCTTGATGACATGGCCGCTGTTATCAAAGAACCAATGTTGAAGATGAAAGATTTACCTACCTCCAAAAAGGGCTGGACACATTTTTTTATTGATGATCATAGAATTTACCCTGAACTGAAATATGGTTAATGCAGATCATGACTCTTATCTTCTTCTTTTTTTGCTTTGTTATTTTGGTCAGTGAAGACAACTTGTCCAACTTGTTAAAAAAAAAAACAATACATATGAAATATCCTATCAAGGCTGAAAAATGCAGCATTCACATATCTTTATATATTATTTTAGAAACCTTACAACATATAAGTTTAGTCACGTGTTATTACTAGGATAATTTTTATAATCATTAGAGAAAAATATCGCCCCATCTAAATATATATTCTACTTTGTACTAATTATAAAATTAATTATTAGCGTACAAAAATATAATATATATTTTTTAAAAAATAAAAATTACTGAATTACCTAATAAAATTAATATATATATATATATATAATAATTAATAATTTTGAATCTTAAAGATCGATAACAATTTTTGTTTCCTCCATCATTTTTATTTAATTTTATATTCTTAGGAGAAATTAAAAAATCACATTAACAATATAAAAGTTATATTTTTTTCTTATATAATATATTTTGAATTTTTTTAAATGACCATATATTAATAAAACTGTTAAAAGTCCCATTGTGAAATTTTTGATCAATAATTTTAATTTTTGTTATAATAAGATACAAATGATTATAAATCATACGAATAAAAAGTATCATTTAATAGATATTCAAATTATATATATATATATATATGGGTGTGTGTGTGTGTGTATTTAAATATCATTTAAATTAAACTATATATTTTATACAAAATACATAAGTATGTTAATTTTGAAATTTACTTTGAAAAGCTATGGACACCTGAATATTTGAACTTTCAAATTAACACTGATTTTTTTTATATGAATATAAATAATTAAAACGATTAAAAATCTCACATTACAAATTTGTGATTAATCGTTTAATTCTTTTTACAGTAAATATACAAATGTTAATAAAATCATATGAGTAGGAAACTTGAATTAATAAAACTCATATTAAAATATACTATATATATTCAATATATATTCAATATCATTTAAGTTAAATTATGTACCATATAAAATAAATAAAATGATCTTTTATATTTATTGACCAATAAAAATTATTGTAAATAAACAAGAGGTTTTATTTTGATTTATGTTTTTACTTCAATTTAATTAGATACATAATAGTTAATAGCTTCTCAATTATTCAATATATGTCTTATTTCATAATACATAAGTAATTATAAAAAAAAATTTATATGTAAACAAAAATTACAATATATAATGTTTATTATGTGAAAGGCATGGATCCAAACCTAGTTTATTATATTTCAAGTGAATCTTTAAGAGAACATACAAACATATAACTTCACTTTTGGAGTATTTTTCTGGAATTGAGGGCTATGTTTCAACTCGGCTCTGCCTATGGATTCTCTAATTTAATTGATGGTTCATATGAATATACGAATGTTAATAGAATCATATGAGTAAGAAGCTTCAATTAATAAACGTTCATATTAAAATATATTATAAATCTATGTTAATATAATTTAAATTGAATTATATACTATATAAAATGATTGTTTTTAGTTATTGACCAATAAAAATAATTAGTAATAAATAAGAGAGACTACTTTAATTTATGTGTTTACTACAATTTAATTATATACAAAATAGTTACTAGCTTCTAAATTATTCAATATATTTACAATTACATATTACATAAATGAATATAAAATATAATTATATGTAAAAAAGGGTTTTTAGTAATAAAACCCCCAAACTAAAGATAGATCATAAAAAAAACCTCAATTAAAGATTTAGTGAAATAAACCCTCAACTTTTGTTCCGTTAATATATGTCACCCTCCGTCACGAAATTTTACACGGAGGGTGACATACATTAACATAACTAAAGTTGAGGGTTTATTTCATTACATCTTTAGTTGAGGGTTTCTTTTACATTTCATCTTTAGTTGAGGAGTTTTATTACTAAATACGATTAAACATTTTAAAACATTTATAATCATTTATATATTATTTAAGAATCTTACAACTGAGTTATGAATATTTAAAATAATTTATAATTTTTTATATATTACTTTATCAGTTTTTATTTTTTTATATATTACTTTATCAACTTTAAAGTAATATAATTTTTTATATATTACTTTATCAAGTTTTTTTTACGATCCATCTTTAGTTGAGGGGTTTTATTACTAAAAACCCTAAAAAAAAATATTTATTCTATTAAAACATCAACATGACTGCATAACATGACTAGTTGATAAAGGTCCAGTCCAATGTAAAATATAACTACATCTAAATTTTAACTGCATAACGTAAAAATAACCACATCTAAAATATATTAATATTATTAATATATAAATTAGTACGATTATTATTATTGATTTTAATTTTTGATCAACACTCAAACTCCCTGAATTTAAACCAGTCGCAGAAATGCAGTGCTCTTGAAATCTCAATCGAACCTGCAAATAGAAGTGTGTAAACAGTTTATGAGATTCATGGTGACTTACAACCGCTATCTTTCTCATAATCGGCTACAAAATCAAAATCATCAATTTTTTTGAACTTTTTGTTGGGTTTCTATAGGTAAAAATCCGGTGTTATATGTCAAATCTGCAAAGTTTAAACGTAAAAATCAACAAATACACATAATAATCGACAAATTATATAAGAAAAACAATTGCGGCTGTAAAACACTTCTGCGTAACCTCATTCCAATGGTGAAGAAGATAAAACATTACGTTTATGCCATTAATGAAAAAAAAGAAGAAGATAAAAACACTCTGTGAGTACATCGAACCTGGGCTATGGGAAACATGTGCATGCGGTGTTCCACTATGCCACAAAACGTTTTTATATTGTTCATGTAACTCATTGTCTATTATCAACCTGTTATATGATTGTTTGATGTTAAGTATATGCTTGATTAAGTAGTATAGATTTAAAAGAATTAACACTTTTGCTATGAATAATTAATCAAGTATGTTTAAAGCGGGAAGTATAGCCTATATTACTCTATTCAAATTATAGGCTCATGTATGGATAAGAGTTCGGGTTCGGATTCGACTCCGACTATTCAGATATTGTTTATTATAAACATGTTATATGACTGTTTGATGTTAAGTGTATGCTTGATTAAATAGTATAGGTTTAAAAGAATTAACAGTGTTCAATTAATCATGCTATGAATAATTAATCAAGTATGTTTAAATAGGAATGTATAGCCTCTGTTACTCTATTCAAATTATAGACTACATGTATGGGTAAGAGTTCGGGTTCGGGTTCGACTCCGACTATTCAGATATTGGTTAGATGAAAGATTGAAACCCTATCTGAATATTTATTAATTTTAGTTTGGATTTGGTTCGGATAATTACAGGTTCAATTTGAATACGGGTATTCATTTAAATTATGTAAAAATATTAAAATCTAAATATATCTGGATATTTATAAATTTTAGTTTGTTTTTGGTTTGGATTATTATGGGTTCAATTCAAATACAGGTACTCATTTAAGTTGTGTAAAATATTAAAATCCAATTATACCATATATTTTGTCAAATCGGGATTATGATCTATTGCTATATGTTTATTCCAATAAATTTGTAACCAGCACTTTAATTCC
Organism: Eruca vesicaria subsp. sativa; assembly: GCA_932364175.1. NCBI lineage: Eukaryota > Viridiplantae > Streptophyta > Magnoliopsida > Brassicales > Brassicaceae > Eruca > Eruca vesicaria. The sequence goes on along the minus strand of CAKOAT010258487.1, from coordinate 353,523 downwards.
ATAATGATCGAGATACACTAGGTTATTTTGTAACCACCACTTTAATAACTTATATAACTGGTTTCTTTTGTTTTTTGATTACAATGGTAACATGGTTTTTATTTACATTGGGCCAAAATTTACAAAACTCATTTTTAATTGCATGAAAATTTATTATTTGTAATATTATGTGTAAACATTATTATTATTATATATGAAATCAAATCATGAAAATTCAATGAAAAACATATAATTTTATCTATTTAGTTACTATTTGATTACTAAACAAAATTGTAATTATACTTCTGTTTTTTTTTTTCAAAATATAACTGTTTAGGAATAAAGTACAAAATTAATGTGTAAAATGACTATATTACAAATGTATAATAGTTATGCAACATCACAAATTCAATACAACTATCAAAACTCCTTACTAAAAATTTTTAGAAAAATATTTTACCCAAATATGATTACAAAGAAAAACACAAATATAAGAATTAAATTTCTAAAAAAAATGTCGAAAACAATTTATATATATGTCCTTTGAAAGGCGGTCAAAATCCAGCATACTGTAAATTTTGCGCAAGTTATAATGTATACTGTTAATTCTACGCAAGGCACTCCTAACCTAGTTTATTATATTTCAAGTGAATCTTTAAGAGAACATACAAACATATAACTTAATTTCTGGACTACTTTTTTTCTGGAATTGAGGGCTACATTCAAATGTTTCAACTCAGCTCTGCCTAAGGATTCTATGATTTCATTCATGGTTCATATGAGGTATGTGCTGCGTCAAAACAGGTTTCATCCAAGTAAAGATTGGAGACCTTGTTATATACCTTCGATAAAACTTGTGAAACAGCTTAGAGTCTTTGCATTTGTCTTTACATATCATCTTCGATAGTGAGTTGGTCTGGTTGCTTTGTTTTCTTTCCTCGTGGACCCATTTTTGTTTTGTTGTAAATGTGAATCTCTCTTTCCTACGAGATTCTATACTCTTTTTTTGGGGCGGGGGGGGGGGGTGCCATAAAATTGCAACAACCTACGGTTGACTCAGAAAATATGTATACATTTATTTCTTTCTCAAAACAATATCCAAAAGCCTTAACAAGATTTCTGTGCTGAAGCTTTGCCACAAGAACAACCTCATTCTTGAACTCTATCTCGCCTTGTCCTGTGGAAAGTATCTTCACAGCAACTTGTAATCCATTAGGAAGTGTCCCCTAAGAAAGATAGTGAATTAAACAGAGTAGTCACCTCATCTGAATCATTAATGCAACAACTTTAAAATCTCAGTGAACTAGTAATACCTTGTAGACTTTTCCGAATCCACATTGACCTAGTTTGTTACATATCAAAAACTTATATGTGGCAGCATCAATAACTTTAATATGAAACTGCAATGATCCAGCAGTTGTAATGTCATCTCCTTCTGTAAAAATAAGAAATTAAAGGATCCAGCTCCATAAAACTTTAAGCACAAATTTATTTGAATTATTACCATCATCTGCAGCTGTAGTACTAGTATCATCACTCTCTTTGTTACTTGGTAGCTTGAAATAGCCACAAGAAAAAGAACAAAGAGAGAAACCGGCACACAAGTTGCTAAGATTATCACAAATGAGTTTTTTTTTTTTTACTTTTCCTGCCAAAAGTATTATTTCATTTGTTTCAAAATAATATATATTTTAGTTTTTTACACGTATTAATATAACACATTAAATTTTAATTTTTTTTTTTGAAATGATCTATTTTACATAATTTTAAACCATTAAGAATTCAGTAAATGTAATTAATTAATTTTCTTGAAATGAAAAATTAATCATTATTAGTTGAAAGTGCATTGAAAATACAAAAATTGTACTCACTCTGTTTCAGAATACTTGTCATTTTAGACTTAATTTTTTGTCACAAATTAAGTGTAGTTTTAGAGTTTCAAGGCAAAATTTATTAGTTTTATATAATATTCTATTTTTCTATTGGTTGAAAAGTGATTATGTGTATATGTAATTGTGTTTTTATCTTGAAAATATGTAAAATTAAATGTTTCCATAATCTGTGTGCAAAAAACTAGAATGACAATTAAAGTAAAATGGAGGGAGTATCTATTTGAAAAAAAAATATTTTCTAAAAAAAATATGTATCTTAATGAAACACGGGGAGTATATCAGACATAACAAATGATTTCCCAAAATCTTGAATGCAAGGCTTATCCTGATATTTGTGGGGATATAAGACTTTTAAGTAGATCTTAAAAAATGTTTTTACAATTTGAAGGCCAAAAGATCTATATATATTCTCTTTAAATTTTGGGTAAGACAACTGTTTCATTAGGTTTTGTCTATTCCACATAACACTTGTCTCAACCCAAATTAAATGAAAGAAAAAGATACATAGCTAGAGAGTTTTACCAGGCAGCAACGGAGGAGCTGTAACCGGAAGCGAATCAAGCGATGGAGAGGGAGTTGTCACAAAGGGTTCATTGTAAAAAGGGTAAATCTCGCACCTTGTATTACAACTCGGGAAAACAACTCTGTGGAAATTAAATTCCTTCATGGCTTGTTGCAGACAGCTTAAGCAATCTCCAGGTGACAAATCAGGCATACACTGAACCAATGTATAAAGCGTCAGAGACAAAGTAAAATTTTTTTCTTTGCAATTAGCCGCTTCCATTTCAGACTTGTTCATCAGAGAAACTATTGCATCCTTGAACCGGTCCGGTATGTATGCCGGAATGTCTGGAACACTCTGAGTGTTCTAAGTTTTTACATTATCCATGAAGATATTGTTGGATCAAATAATGGAAGCCCAAAGGCTTTTATACATATGTGAATAAACATGACTTGGGCTGTATGTCATATAAGCCCACAACATAAGTTGTTTTGCTTGTATGAAAGTCCCACATCGGGCAAATGAAGGAAGTTTGAGTTATATATATATATGTTCTCATGTTATGAGGGTGTAAACAGCTCAGAGGAGAAGAAGGTGTTCCATGCGCGCGCCGCCGCCGCCGTCCGGCGTGGGCGTGGGCGTTTTTAAATTAAAAAAAAAGCATGAAGTTTGTCTTAAAAACAACATGGAGTTTATATCTTCGTAAAAGATCAGAATGAGTCAAAGAAGAAAATCTTGCGGAGAAAGTTTCTCAACTCGGCTCTTCGAGAATATTTTGCTAACGTGCTCCGCCAGTTACGAAATTCGAACTCTCATTTCTTCTTTAAATACTCCTCTCTCTCATTTGGTTTCGTTTTTTACACAGAAAAATCCAGCAATCTCTCAGCGTAAGTTTTCAGAGAGTGTTCGTAGAATTTATGTTCGTTAGGTCGTTTCACGAGTGAAGCGTGATTTGTCTGCCATGGTTGTATCTTGGGACTCAATATTCGTACAGTTTCGTCTCACTACGGAGCGAATATTAAGAGTTAAGGAAAGATATTTATCTCGCCTCCATGTCTTATATAATCGTCTATTTCCTTAACTCCGTCTTTCTTATATCGTTTATGTCGATCCGGTTTTCCGGCTTCTACAATCTTAACTCTTAATCGCTTTCTGTCTAAAGCTTTAATCGGGTTGAAAAAAGCGATGTATAGAAACGGGTTCTGGAACCTTGTAGTTCAAGGATTCCGACAAAAGGAAGGCCATGACTATTTTGATACATATTCTCCAGTAACGAGAATAACATCAATAAGACTGATGATAGCAATCACAGCCTTAAGAAACCTAGAAATCCATCAAATGGATGTAAAAACCGCTTTTCTAAATGGTGATTTAGAAGAGGAAATTTACACGAAACAACCTGAAGGTTTTGTCATTTCTGGACAAGAAGGCAAAGTATGCCGACTAGTAAAGTCACTTTATGGGCTTAAACAAGCTCCTAAACAATGGCACGAAAAATTTGACAGTACTATGATGTCAAATGGGTTCAAAATTAATGAATGTGACAAATGCATATACTACAAAACTACCAAAAATGCGCATGTTTTGCTATGTCTATATGTAGATGATATGCTCATTATTGGAAGCAATAAAATTATTATCAGTCAAACAAAGAACATGCTCAAAGGGAAATTTGAGATGAAAGACTTGGGAGTAGCAGATGTAACTCTCGGAGTTAAAGTAACAAGAAATTCAAAAGGAATTACATTAACCCAAGCTTATTATGCTGAAACAATATTGGAGAGATTTAAAAATTACTCTAATAGTACGGCGAAAACTTCGTTAGATCCCCAAATGCACTTGACGAAGAACTCAGGGGAAGCGTTTTCACAAAGTGAGTATGCACGTGTGATTGGAAGTCTCATGTACTTGACCAATTGCACAAGACCAGATCTAGCGCATGCAGTAAACGTACTGAGTCGATATACAAGTAATCCAGGTTATACACATTGGAAAGCTATAACGAGAGTACTCAATTACATGCGCTATACCAAAGATTTTGGGTTTCACTATGGTAGAGAACCAGCAATTTTAGAAGGATAGAGTGACGCAAACTGGATATCAGATTCTAAAAACTCAAAATCCACAAGTGGATATGTCTTTACACTAGGAGGAGCAGCAATATCATGGAAATCTACCAAACAAATAGTTCTAGCCAGATCCACCATGGAATCTGAGTTCATAGCCTTAGTCAAAGCTGCAGAAGAAGCTGAATGGCTTAGAAATCTCCTATATATTATTTGAGAATCATTTAAAAAGTTGTAACCTTAAGTTTGTAAGAATTAAAAATAACCTCAATCCTACGTGGCATACCTCTTTGTCTTCTATTTCAAATCCCAAGGATTCTAAAGCATGTGATATAATGTATAGTCTAAAAATTATACTATCTAGCAATATAATATTTCGTAGGCTATAGTTGGTCGCATATATCAAATATTTATTATTTCGCATGCTTTCCTTAAATAAACCCTACGGAATTACCTAATATGATTAAAGTATATATGAAAATTAATTATTTTAAACAATAAATATTTGATAACAATTTGTATATTTTTATCATTTTGTTTATTTATTTATTATTAAAATAAATTACACAATTACATTAATCATATAATAAAAATCTAGATTTTTTGTGAGTATGTTGTATTTGGAATTTTTCAAAATGAGTATAAATTACTAAAACTGTTAAAAGTCTCACATAAACTTTTAGGATCAAAGTTTTATTTTTATTTTTATATTAAAATATAAGGATTATAAAATGATTATAAATTATTGAAACTACTAAACATCTCACATTAAAAAAACATCATTGGTGTAAAGTTTTGTTACACAAATATGCAAATAATCATAAAATCATATGAGTAAAAACCTCATTTAATAAATATTCATATTAAAAGTGTGCTATATTACTATGTTTATATCATTTAAATTTTATTATATATCATATACAATATATAAGATTGATTATTTTGATTTATTTACCTTAATTGCGAATAAACAAAGTGATAGTTAAATTTATATGCATATGTCAATTTATTACATAATAGTAACTGATTTTTTAGTTCTTTAATATATATATTTATTATTTTATTATTTTATAATATGCAGAAAAATAGAAAATAAATAATAAATATAAAATACTTATTGTGCATAAAGTGCAGATCTTAACCTAAGTATGTATCTCTTCAATTATTTTAAATCTTAAGTATTTTCTAAATCCCAGGTCAAAAAAACCAAACGAAATGAGAATAAATTTCAAAATAAATATTTATATCGAGTAATAACCAAAATATAAAAAAAACACAACAAGGGAAAAAATTGAAGATAAATAGGATTGACACGTGAACGTAAACTTCTCATAACTATAATCAATTTTTAAATTGTTAATTTTAAAAAAAAAATTTAAATCATTATGGTTATGTTAAATCATGACCATAATTAATTTTAAATTGTTTATTTGTATTTGAAAAACTTAAAAATTGTTTTTTAAAATAATTTAAAATTTAACTTAATTTTTTAGAAAAATTATTTAAAAAAATTGTAAAAATATAGTTTTCTAATATTATTAGATAAATAAATAAATTATATTAAATTAGTTTTGAAACTTTATATATTTTAAATGTAAGTATTTTACCAACTGCTTCTTACAAAAACATTAGGAAACTTGCTAATACTCTACCAATCAAGCCCAGTGACACTCCGTTTATTTTCCTTCACTCGAACAGTGAAAAGATATATATAATCGGGTCTATTAAATTCTAAGATTTGATTTACAATACTAATTACAATTGTTTCTGGTACTACTTATAGATAATTATATAAAAATTCCAAAATTCTAAAATTTCAAATACATATAAAAACAATCATATATAAATTTTAAATTTGTCAATACTAAAATTTTATATTTTAATTACATATATTCACCATGCGCAAGGCGCGGGTCTTATCCTAGTTTCTTGGAAGATATCCCTATGTGGGAGAAACCTGTGCCAGCTATACTCATACATTGTGATAGTCAATATGCTATAGCTCGGGCTCAGAATAATCTCTACAATGGTAAATCTCGTCACATCAGAAGACGACATAAAACCATTAGACAACTTATCTCAACTGGTGTAATCACAATAGACTACATCAAATCAGCTGACAACCTAGCGGATCCATTTACTAAAGGTTTGCCACGAGATATTTTTGCTAAATCATCAAAAGGAATGGGTTTAAAGCCTATTACAAATGGAGATGTTCGATTGCAACCCTACCTATCATGACTGGAGATCCCAAGACGTAGGTTCAAAGGGAAAACAAAATCAAACATGATCTAACCAAAGCACTTGAGACAAAGTAGTCTCTTCCCAGCTCTTAAGATGATAAAAGTGCTACGAAACGTAAAGATAAGCATTAGATTTTAATGATTCCATAGCTTCTAAAATTAAGTATTACTCAATACTTTTCATGGTCAATCACCTAGTGAGTGTGAATGAGGCCGTTTCTAGGAGAATGAATGCAAGGCTATATTCTCTAAGTTCACTCATGAGAAGCAGGAATAGTTCAGGGCCACAAAGAACACAATAGAAAACTAAGTTCTACGAGAAAATGAAGTTGCGTTATGCATGTTGTCTCGGTCTACATAAAACATCGGTTGGTTCAAGACATCATGTTCACCTTCTGGTAAAGTAAGCCCGACAGATATTAACTATGAGTGGTTCAAGGCTTAAAAATGCCACAAACTCAAACACAGTGAATTTTTCGCAAACACAGTAAATTTTTCCAAACACTCTTGGTAAGTCTGTCTAGTCTAGTCAGGATTAGAATAAGTAATTTTTTTTAGAGTCTATCGAGTCTGCATAGAGTCGACATATGCAGTCATTTCTATTCATGTGGGGGATTGTTGGATCAAATAATGGAAGCCCAAAGGCCTTTATACATATGTGAATAAATATGACTTGGGTTGTATGTCATATAAGCCCACAACATAAGTTGTTTTGCTTGTATGAAAGTCCCACATCGGGCAAATGAAGGGAGTTTGAGTTATATATATATGTTCTCATGTTATGAGGGTGTAAACAGCTCAAAGGAGAAGAAGGTGTTCCACGCGCGCGCCGCTGCCGCCGTCCGGCCGGCTCGGCTCGGCTGGGCTGGGCTGGGCTTGGGCTTGGTTGGAGGGCCTTTGGCCCGATAAGAAGTTATCTTTTTGGACCAAATTAAGCTCAACGCTTTGCCTAAATAAAAAAAACAGCATGATGTTTTTGTAAACGACATGAAGTTTGTCTTAAAAACAACATGGAGTTTATATGTTCGTAAAAGATCAGAACGAGTCAAAGAAGAAAATCTTGCGGAGAAAGTTTCTCAACTCTCCACTCCCGAGCTCTCCGAGAATATTTCGCTAACGTGCTCCGCCAGTTACGAAATTCGAACTCTCGTTTCTTCTTTAAATACTCATCTCCTCCTCTCTCATTTGGTATCGTTTTTAACACAGAAAAATCCAGCAATCTCTCAGCGTAAGTTTTCAGAGAGTGTTCGTAGGATTTATGTTCGTTAGGTCGTTTCACGAGTGAAGCGTGATTCGTCTGCCATGGTTGTATTCTGGGACTCGATATTCGTACAGTTTCGTCTCACTACGGAGCGAATATTAAGAGTTAAGGAAAGATATTTATCTCGCCTCCATGTCTTATATAATCGTCTATTTCCTTAACTCCGTCTTTCTTATATCATTTATGTTGATCCGTTTTTCCGACTTCTACAAATATTCCGGTCCGAGTACCCAAGCATGCACTCATCATACTGAATCAATGATTCCTTCCCTCTTAGACATCGACTCTGAGTGTTATTAGAAGCAAACAAGACGCACTCACGGCAAACTTCCGGCGAGATATCTCCTCTGCAGAGAAATATACCGAATACCATGCCAGCGTCTTGACTCTTCACGAGTGAATAAAATCCCTCGGAGAATACAGAATCGTGTCTGTTAGAAAAAGAGGTCGGAATACTTTTGAGATTGGATAAGTAAGCGTCGTTTGTTGATGTCCTGTCACTGCAACTATGTCCAGCGTAAGTTGGGTCTTGTAGTTTGTGCTGAAGCTCTCAAGATTGCAATGAAGAAGGTGAGGAGGAAGATATAGTGTCATGCAAGTCAAGGTCAACTAACGTGAAGTTTGATGATTTGTTCTGCTAGGCGGGAAAACGTCGAGTGAATACAGCATACAAGTAACAAATGAAGAGTTTGTAAAGGACAAAACAGTCATTTAAAAGTCTAGTCTTCATAGCTTCAGAACCAATAAATACTCTCCATCGAAGGTTGAGTTCATATGCTATTCGTTGACTTCATCAATTATTGCTTCCTCATTGCTTTTTTATATATTATGTTTCTTTTTGTTAAGAACTCCCTTAAAACCAAGGGTGGGCGTTTGGATATCTTCTGGTCCGGATCAGGTATTTTGGTATAGGGATTTAGTACCCGTTCAGATATTTCCGATCGGATTTAGGTATTTTATCTCGGGGTCAGTTATTTCAAGTCGGGTTTCGGATATTTAGTTTTTGAAAAAATCAAAGTTTTCATTGCTTAAATTTCTTCTATTTTAAAATATAAATTTAATTTAACTGATTTGTAATTTTTAATATGACGAATATTAGGTTTTGAGACTAAAATTTAAAAAGAAAGACACTAACTTGATTGTTATTTTGAAAATTTGGATACAATTTTTATTAATACATGAAATAAGAGCTTGATTTGCATTTTAAGTGAGTAGTAAACTACTTTATCTGAAATTCTATATATATATATATATATATTATCTGATCTTAAATCATGTGTAACAATAATATAAATATTTTGAAAACAAATAAGAAAAGTAAATTAAAAATATATGGTTAAGTATACATATGTTCAGTTATCTTCAGATATTACCCGTTTTTGTTCGGATATCTAATCTCTCTTAGTTCAATACCCCTTTGGATATTTTGCTAATTTGGTTCGGATTTTTCAACGGTTCGGATGCAGATTCGGGTATTGGATAAAGTGCCCAGCTCTATAAAAACCCAACCAATGCACATGTTCTTAGATTCTCAGAGTCATATGTGACTTGCCAAAGTCTAAACTAAGATTAAAAGTTGGAGCTGAAGCATGTCTACTTACATTATTTTCATCCGTCTCTTTCCTTACAATTTCCATGGGTCTACACATGACCGTAATTAACTAGCACATCTCTGTTCCAACAAAACAATCTTACTGTCTAAGAATCAGCAGTCACGGCAATAACTCTTCTCACCCTTTTGTCCTCTTTATCATCCAATATTATTATCTTTCACTTTACTTGTGGTGCCCTTAAATAAAATGAACAATAATGGAAGCAAATTAACTAAGGGACAATTTTCTCAATATTCATAAGTGAGAAAATAATTAAGAATATAACCATGTTACAGGTGCATTGGGTAGATGGGACAATTTGTACATAAATCTGACTAAAACACCCTCTAAGCACGCGCGTGTGATGTTGATACTCTAAAACTAAAACTGTCATACTATACTACTTACCATATTGTATAGTTACAAAAAAAGAAGAATTAAATGATTACGAGGTTGAGGTTAATTCATTAGATGATTATACTATACATGATTATGGCACAATATAAAAGTATAAATAAAATGATGTATATAGATAACACTAAATGTGTAGACAAACGAAATATATAAACAACTTATACTAAACACAGTATAATCTTCCATTATCAACTGCACTAGTCAATCCAATCAAAAAATAAACACCCAACCCCATGAAACATAATAAGGGTCCAAACATATTAAAATCTCATTATCAATTGCCTTAGTCAACTCAAACAAAAGAAATTATGGAGGGAAGGAGGGAGTGATGGAGGGAGTGAAGGAAGGAAAATATAAGGATGATTAACAGAAAAAGAAAAGAAAGAAGAGTGATAAAGGGGATGACATACTATACTATGATAATATATATAGTATGTTAGGGTACATTATAAATGAATGACAACCAATAAATATGGCATTAGTGTTAAACTTAACTGCATATGTACGGGAGTTGATCGGGGTTGAAGGTAGAGAAAGTTGTAACTGTATATGTCTTCACTGCAACTGCAAGTGGCTCATATGTGAGTGTTCACACCATCGAACACAATTTTGGAAGCACGTACGTATGTAGATCACACTTACTCTCAAGTCAGATGGTATAGTACATGACTGAGTGCAATAAAACGAGCAATAAAACTATGACATTTTTGATTTAGAATATACATTAGTGAATAAACCATGTCAACATATGGTCATCTAAACAAAAACAAAACTACTATGCATTTAGAATAGACATCAGTGTGTTATTCACTAATTCTATTCTATGAAGGTGACTAATATAATAGTCTTTTCAGTTAAATAGTACAAGTGTTCCTCTTTCCACAGAGATATATTTGAGAGCATTAAACATGGTTGTAAAAACAATTTAAGTGTTAACAAGTTTAACAAAATTTAGTTGAAGTGTTTCAATGAAATCTTCTCTAAATAAAATGTTTAAATCACTACAAGAAAACACGTCCTTTACTAGGACGGGTTTTCCTCGTTATTTCCTAGTAAATGGCCCTTTACTAGGAAATAACGAGGAAACGTGTTTCGTCGAAAGACGTTCATCGTAAAGCCTATTTTCCTCGTAAAGGCCTAGCAAATTTACGAGGAAAGGTTTCCTCGTAAAGCCGTGGAAAAGATTTCCTCGTAAGCTCCACGTATACTTTCCTCGTAAGGGCATAGTAAACCATTTCCTCGTAAACTCGTAGTAGACTCTTCACGAGGAGTTTGCTAGGAAAGTTTACGACGAATTTACTTCGAAATTTTTACGAGGATTTTACTTCGAAACAATTTTTTCCTATTAAAAAAAAATATTTATAAATTAAAATTATATATATTAAAAAAATTAAAAAAAAAGAAATAAAAAAATATTTATAAATAACTAAATAATATACAATTAATAAGTTTTAAAATTCATAATATACAATTAAAAACTAAAAAAAAACTAAAAAGGATGTTGGTCTTGAAATTGGTTCACGAAGTCGTCTCCAGGGTCGTTGGATGCCGGCTGTGACTGAGATGGTGGAGGCTCTTGGGATGGAAGGGCTCCGCTTTCCCGTCTCTGACGCAACACTTCCGCCAGTTGCGGGTTTGTTAGCGCCACAACGTCGAGGATATCCGTGAGCGTACGCACATGANTGGTTCACGAAGTCGTCTCCAGGGTCGTTGGATGCCGGCTGTGACTGAGATGGTGGAGGCTCTTGGGATGGAAGGGCTCCGCTTTCCCGTCTCTGACGCAACACTTCCGCCAGTTGCGGGTTTGTTAGCGCCACAACGTCGAGGATATCCGTGAGCGTACGCACATGAGACTGCGTCGCCTGCAACTCCGTCCGCAGCTACGCATTGTCATCGGCTTGTTGGTGAACATAAGCCGATGTCGCTGCCGGGACATCGTTAACCGAGCCAATCCCAATAACACGGCCCTTTTTCCTCGGAACGACCTGTAAATTAAAATATTAATAACCGAAGCAATAAAATTAAATAAATAATTAAAATTAATATATTAAAATTATTTACCTCCTCGTAAATCTTATCCACTTCAAGAGTGGATACTACGACCGGAGCCCCAGTCTGCTGAGTCAACTGGGTCTGGCGCTCGTCAACTCGGGCAGCAACCTCGTTGTAGATCCGCTCGGAAGTAGGATCTACAAACTGCCCACTCTTCCTCCGGTGGGTCCGCTCGTAAAGGTCTTTCAGAGACGGAAGAACTCCTGTCTCTTTAGCCTTCATTTTTTTAAATTAAATATTAATTTAGAATATTAGAATATTAAAATAAAGTAAAAATTTTATAGTTATAAAAAAATACCATGTCTAGACAAACTCCCCCGTGAGGCTTTCGGCCCGTGGTGTGAAGTGTCTTCGTGTTGCCATGCGGTTCCCGGAGTTTGTATTGGACGTTCGGATCGAATCCGGCAACGTCCAATAGCTGATGAGGCCATCCCACACCGTGGTTGTGAGGCAATCGGGTTTCCCGTGCTCGTAACCATTCACCTGATTTGAAATAATTTGAATTAAAGTCAATAGAATATATTTTTAAATAAAACTATAATTAATATATATTATAATTTTTAAATTTATACCTGAAAGTCGCCCTTCCAGTTGTAGACCATGTCGCACAATCGGACTTTTGCCTTGGTCTCGAACTCGGACTTCACCCGCTAGTGAATCCCAATAGACCAACGGTATTTTTGCTGCAACCAGAAAAATAAAAGACGGATTAGTTCAATAAAATTCACAATTTTAAATGATTAAAAATAAATTAAATTGATTTACTAAACTTACAGCGAACGATTTGAACCACGTCTTTTTGGTGTGGCTCGCCGTCAGCTTCCAGTTTGGAGCTGCATCGGGAAAGTATCCCTTGATACAATCCGTGACCCTAGATCCGACAGCATTGTCAAGACCAAACCTGGAAAGACAGAAAATAAATCATTAATTAGAAAATAATAAATACCATAACACTTTTTAAAAATTATTTAATAAAAGAACTTTAAAATTAAAACATACCATAATACGTTTTGACCGTCCCGTCGGATAGGATCTAACTCCGGTAGCCCTTCTCTGCCTGGAAGGGCCAAGATATCCTCCACCGTGTACACCGCAAATGGTGCGTTCGGAGGCACCTGCAAGTCAGGATGAGGAGGATGAGGAGGAGGAGGAGGAGGAGGAGGAGGAGGAGGAGGAGGAGGAGGAGGAGGCTGAGGTGGTGGCTGCTGAGACCGGGATGCCGTAAAACCTCCCTGGGTCTCGGGAACTCCTGAAGGTGAACCACCGGGAGCTGACGAAGACGAACAGGGCCCGAATATATCCGCATAATGAATTCCCTGATCTACAGGCCTCCTGGACTGAGCAGCAGCAACTTTGCTAGCTCTAACCATCTAAATTTTAAAAAAAAAAAACAGAAAACAAAAAACAGTTAAACAAACGTAATTTAAAATTCCTAATCGAACCACCTAATCTAAATTCCCTAAACTAACCACCTAATCTAAATTCCCTAAACTAACCACCTAATCTAATCACCTAACTAGGAACTAGAGA
>CAKOAT010258487.1:314330-339767 GCA_932364175.1 Eruca vesicaria subsp. sativa | reverse complement strand
CCCACATAGCTTTCCTCGAGGAAGAAAAGCCCCAAGCTATTTCTTTGAGGAAAAGCTACGAGGAGTTGATAAGAAACTATTCTGTTGACTGTGAACTCCTTTCAGTTATGAATTGAGTATTTTGTATTTGTTTGGTGTGTTTCAAATGAATCACATATGGTGGTATTTATAGAAATTTTCGAATCTGAGAATTTACTAGGAAATTGCTAGGAAATCGATATTTTCTATCTAGTTCCTCTTAATTTCGTAGTAACAAAACTCTTTACTAGGGCTTTACGAGGAAAAGTACTTTTTCCTCGTAAGATCCTCGTAAATGTGCTATCTAGTTCCTTTTAATTTCGTAGTAACAAAACTCATTCCTCTTAAAGTCCTCGTAATGCTTACGAGGAAATAGCTATGCCCGTGTTTCTATTACTAGGGCTTTACGAGGAAAGGTTTGTAATTCCCTAAACTCGAAACCCCAAACCCCAAACCACAACTTCCTTAACTTATAACCTCTCCTACAACTAAACTCCTAACCTCTTCTACACGTAAATCCCAAATTCATTTTTTTATTAAACTTATAAAACATACTTAATTGAACTTGGTTTTTTGATTAAACAAACTTATAAAAACATACATAATTCATTCGGATACATTCTCATAATCCGTAGAAACATCATCATTTTCGGCAAACTCGTCCTCATCAACAACGTCGTCCGTTGAGTGATCAGGGACATCTTCGTATTCACGATTATGCGGATCAATGAGTAGGANGCAAACTTGATCTGCTTGGGAAGCTAGTATGAAAGGCTCGAATTTGTTGTACCTGCAAAAATTAATTAAGACAACGGAGAAATTATTAGTTCTCAGAACATGCATGTACATATGTCAAAAAAGAATTTGTTGTACCTTCGTCCACCATTGACGTCAACTACACCGTTCTTGTTAATCCGAACACCTCTGTTGACGACGGAGTCGTACCACTCACACTTGAAGATAACGCATTTCAAACCCATACCTGGGAATTGAACTTCATAAATCTCCTGCAAGATCCTGTAGAAATTTGTTTCGCCTTTCACACATATTCCATAATTACTTGTCGCCCGGTGTCTACCATAGTCATAGGTATGAAAAGTATAGCCTCGGGTGAAATACATCGATGATGTAGTGACCTTTGCAACTGGACCTTGGAGTAATTCGCGAAACCATGCGGGATACTGAGGATCGTCATAATCAACCTGCAACAAAAAGTAANCATAGGTATGAAAAGTATAGCCTCGGGTGAAATACATCGATGATGTAGTGACCTTTGCAACTGGACCTTGGAGTAATTCGCGAAACCATGCGGGATACTGAGGATCGTCATAATCAACCTGCAACAAAAAGTAATATAGCTAGACATATTAGACTTAATTTGTGGTAATGCATGCATAAAATTTAAGTAATAATAAACATTTGTTTCCTCAACCACTTGATAAAGTGTTGATCTTTCCTTTTGTCTAACTCAGGTGTCGATATACCAGGTATTGCTTCCTCGACTTGAGTCACAAATTTGCTGTAAAATCATATATATATGTTATGTTATATATATATATATTTAATATTGAAATATATGTATATATATATATATATATATAACTGTGTATGTTTATAAATTTACCTTTCAAAATAAGCAATCAATGGATGCTCGCAATTAAGAAGAATATAAAGGTGTGCACTATGGACGTCTTCATCACTCGACCACCAAATCTCTTTCAATTTCCCACCCAATCGCCCAATTTGACAAAAGATGTATGGAACATCGTCCTCCATATATGTTGGCACGACACCACCATCATCATATCTTCTCGCAGCTCGCTTCCTTGTACGTACTTTCGGTGCAAAGTAGTAGGAAGTGAAATGTGATGTTTCTTCCGTCAAATTTCCTGCAACAATAGAACCTTCAACTCTTGCTAGGTACAAAACATGTGTTTTATTTAAATTCGATATTTCCTATCCATTTCCTCCTAATTTCGTAGTAAGAAACTGTTTCCTCCTAATTTCGTAGTAATATTTTACTACGCCTTTACGAGGAAAGTCTTTACTACGGCTTTACGAGGAAAAGTACTTTTTCCTCGTAAGATCCTCGTAAATTTACTAAGGTCTTACGAGGAAAGTATTTTCTCGTAAGTTTTCGAGGATCTTACGAGGAAATTTGCTTTCCTCGTAAGATCCTAGTAAATGCTTAGTAACTTTACGAGGAAGATTTTTCCTAGTAAAATTTCCTAGTAAATGCTTAGTTTTCTTGTAGTGAATTAACGTTATAGAGAAATATTAAATAATTAAATATATAATTATGTTTAGCACCATCAAATGGTGGATGTCTTAACAAAGATTCTCAGAAGAAAAAGATCAATCTTTTCCTTCACTAGTTGGATATCCTAGATAATGCTCTAACATATCAACCTTACATTAAATCATGGTGGATACATACTATATCCTATCAGTTATGAATTATGTCATATATATAATATATACACTAGTTTTGATCCGTCCTTCGATAATGCAGATTCTTTGAATTATAACAAGTTTTAGGATTGTTGTACATTATTAGTTTACGAATCTTATTATAGCGTAAAAAGAAAGGATTTTTTTTTTAAAAATGTATGTACATTATGTAACTCTCTATTAAGCATTAACATTTTACTCACACTCAAAAATCGAACCGAAACCAACTTGAAAATACATGTTCGATTCGGTTTGGATCCAAGACAAAGTACTTGTTGGGTATTTTTCTGATCTTGCGGGTCTGTCTCTATTCGAGTCCAAATTCTATCTGAGATCTGATCGGATACCAAAATGTTTGGTGTATATTAGGTATATTTTTTATTTTAGATATGTTTTTGGTATTACCTATATTTTTAATCCTTGAGTAGAATTAAAAAAAAACACTGTTT
This sequence comes from Eruca vesicaria subsp. sativa, assembly GCA_932364175.1. Lineage (NCBI taxonomy): Eukaryota > Viridiplantae > Streptophyta > Magnoliopsida > Brassicales > Brassicaceae > Eruca > Eruca vesicaria. The sequence goes on along the minus strand of CAKOAT010258487.1, from coordinate 336,849 downwards.
TACAGATACAATTTTAATTTTACGAATAAACTTTCAATTTAAAAAAAAATATTTTGGATATTCAGATAAAATTTTGGATATTTTTAGGTTCTCTTGGTCAAATTTCAGATAAAATTTTGGATCTTTTGGGTATTTAAGTATGTTTCAAATGTTTTTAGGTTCATGTATTTTCCGTGTTTCGGGTACTTTTTGGGTTTTTAGGTACTTCAAATCTTTTATGGATCCTAAATATCCAAACCGATCGAGACCCATATAACTTATACATATCCAAAAATTATTTACATGTATTTTAGAACTATTTGAATTATGGATACAAATCCAGCTGGATCCGAAAATAACCGAGTCGAGCCAAAAATCAAATGTCTAGTTTAGCAAAAGTATAAGACCTTAAAGATCCAGATTTGAAAGGAAACATTTTGTATCCACCACAAAGATCCGAAGGCCCATGAACACTCTCTCTCTTTTTATATATCGTGTGCCCTTTATAAAATATATTTGGTGAACTGATGAAATTTTAATTGACAGATTTTTGTCTAATTTAATAGTATATATTTACAGGATTTTTAATAGTTTTAAAACATATTAAATAGTTTTTTACTGATATTTAGTTATTTTGTATTAATAAAATATTAATGAATATTGAAAAAAAAGTTATATCAAGAGTTAAAATGTTCGTATCAAAATGAATATATGGTTGTCGATTTTTTAAATAAAATAAAAGAATATATCAAGGTATTAACTTATTAGTAGAAGACATTAATATGATTATGGGGAGAATAATATTGTTTTAATTGTTATTAATAGGACTATTGATAATAATGTTGTATGGCTGAAAAAAAATAAAGGTAGAACTAAAAATATAAATAAATTAGTGCAGCAACCTTTTGAAGTAGATTTTTTAGGATGATTCTCTAGATATGTTTTGTATAAACATAATATAGTTAGGTGAGGGTTAAAATGATAAAAAAAAGTTAGTAAAATATATATAATTAAAAAGATGGAGAATTTTAAAACTTAAGAATAGTAAAACTTAATTTTCATTATTCAAACTTCTTAAGTTTAAAATGTTAAAGTCGCTTTTGGAGTATATAAAAACTTTATATTGAAAGTCATGAGATGCTTTTACGTACGGAATTATACTTTTATCTTCTAGGTATTCGTCCAAATACTTTTTATATCTATAAAGAAACTATATGAACGTCATTCGTAGAAATATTACAACGCTTGTTACATATGGAGAAGGCGCTACTCAAATGTTTGTTTTGGCCATGAATCATTGGTTTCGCTCAAATTAATATTGAGAAACCATCTCTCTATATAATGTTCAATGACATTTGCAAAGAATCTAAAAAAAAATTATTTAGAGTCATGAGATGATTTTACCTAAAGAATTATACCTTTATACTTCTGATTATTCGTTCAAAATTATATTTTATATGAATGTCACCAGTGCGGAATATTTCAAAGCTTACACGTCTGGAGAAGCTAATCAAATAGTTTGTATTGGTCATAGGTTTCACTCAAACATAGATTAACCATCTTTCTATATAATGTTCAATGATTTCACAAAGACAACCAAGAGATTAAAAGCTAAGAGGCTCCATTAAACAAGAACCATGGCGAAAATGTCTAAAACTGTTTCCTTCTCTTCTTTTTCTTCTATATCAAACCTTTCATCTCTTCCTTCATTTAATTCTCTTGCTTCTTTCAATTCTCTTCCAGCTTCACCACTCGACCAGACCTTTTCTCAGTCCATGATGGAGGACGCCTTAGAAGCTGCAGAAACAATCATCAAGAAATGGGATCCAAACTCACTGTCCTACAAAAAGATCACCTCTCTGTTCAGTCACAGCAGAAAAGAAGCCAAAGAATTCATAAGATGCGTCCGTGACTTACGCAAAGCCATGCACTATCTAATCTCTCAAGACTCCAAATCTGAAAATCTTGTGCTTGCACAAAACCTGATGCAGATTGGTATGTCTATGCTAGAGAAAGAGTTCTTTCAGATATTGTCTTCTAACCGAGACTATCTTTATCCTGAATCAGCCTCTGGTCAGTCCACAATATCTAGCAACTCAGAGTTCGAAGTTTTTATGGAATATGGTGATGATGATGATGGTGATGATGATGTCGAAGATGATGACCTGAAGAAGGCTGGTGAATCTATCTCTCAGGTTGAGAAAGCCTCAGCTCTGGTGATGTCAGAATTAAAGGTCATAGCAGAGACCATGATCATCTGTGGTTATGGTAAAGAGTGCATAAAGAGCTATAAGTTGATCAGAAAGTCTATTGTTGATGAAGGGCTACACTTGCTTGGGATCGAGAAGGTCAAGACCTCTCAGTTTCACAAAATGGACTGGGGAGTCCTCGAGATTATGATCAAGAACTGGATCAAAGCTGCAAAGATTGGAGTCACAACACTCCTCCGTGGAGAGAAGCTTCTCTGTGATCATGTCTTCTCTGCATCCATTACAATAGGACAGTCTTGCTTTAACCAGATTGCAAAGGAACCAGGACTCAATCTTTTCATGTTGCCTGAGCTCATAGCCAACAAGGAAAAGAAACCACACCACCATGAGAGGATCTTCAAGCTGATGGATCTCTATGCAGCTATCTCTGACCTTTGGCCAGACATAGAATTTATATTCGACTTTGACTCCTTAGCTTCTGTGAAAACTCTTGTCTTCTCAACGCTCCAGAAACTCAAGGACTCCATCCACACGTGTCTCAAGGAGTTTGAAGCGACAATACATAAGGATTTTTCTAAAGAACTTACTTTTGAAGGAGGAGTTCACAAGCTGACCCGGACAACGATGAGTTTTATATCATCGTTGTCTGAATACAGCCGTGTCTTGTCTGAGATCCTTACAGAGCATCCTCTAAAAGGAATCTCCCACATGCTAGAATATTACTTCACAGCTCCAGTCTTGGAAGATGAACATGTAAACAACCACGCCTGCTCAGTCCATCTAGCTTGGCTCATACTTGTTTGCCTATGCAATGTAGACACCAAAGCAGAGAGTTACGAGGATGTGTCAGTTTCTTACATCTTCATTGTGAATAACCTTCAGTTTGTGGTTGACACCGTTCGTTCCACTCACCTCAAGAGCCTCCTCGGAGACGATTGGCTCACCAAGCACGAAGCAAAACTCAGAAGCTATGCTGAAAAATACGAGATAGCAGCTTGGAGTAATGTTTTCGCATATTTACCTGCAAAAGCCAGTACCAAGCTATCACCAGAGGAGGCCATAACATGTTTCAAGAGATTTCACGCATTATTCGCAGGAGCATACATGAAACAATCACCATGTGTCATAGAGGATGCAAAGCTTAGGGACGAGATTAAGGTTTCGATAGCAAGGAAACTTGTACCGGAGTATAGAGAGTTCTACGAGGAGTACTTGCCAACGTTGAGACAGAAGAGTACCATGGAGATGTTGGTGAATTTTAAGCCTGATAACTTGGAGAACTACCTCTCAGATCTTTTCCATGAAACAGAAATTATCAGTGGCTCTTCTCATCATTCTGCTTCTTGTTCATCTTGTTGCCCAATTGGATGCGTAAAAAACTAAAACTCACAATTAGAAGATTGTCTCAGAGAGAATATTGATGCATACAAGTTTCATAATTGATGCACTTCCTTTTTGTCACAATAACGAAATATCGTAAACGCAGCATATGAGAGAGATTATTGTGAGTTTTAATTAAATATTTTTCTGTCAATAAAACTAAATATTAATTTTGGGCTTAATAAATTTTTTTGGAAGAAAAGGACAAATTTTGAGAAAATTCGGAAACGCCAAGACAAGCTTATCTATAGTGAGCTTATTGGCGCGATCTCTGCATCTCTTCAGCCTCTAGTCTCTCGTTCAACGACTGCATTCGAGGCTTGGACCACCCTTATATCTACCTATGCAAAACCCACCCGTGGTCACATTAGACAGCTCAGAACACAGCTCAAAAACTGGAGCAAGGAGAACAAGACCATCGATGTTTACCTCCAAGAACATCAAAACCCGCCTTGATCAATTCGTCATTCTTGGCAAAGTAGTAGATCAGAAGAGCAAATTGATCTGATTCTGGAAGGTCTATCAGAAGACTACAAGTCCATCATAGACAAAATTTATTAAGAGTGATGAAAATAGAATGTATTGAATGAGATAACCAAGAGTTTGTTACACGGTTCTACTTATATATTACATCGGTTAAGCAAAAGGAAACTCAAACCGAGATTTAAACATTAAACCGGGTGGTATATCTAATACACCCCCCTCAAGCCTATGATATGGAATTGGCGTGTGGAATGAAGAGGCTTGAAGTTGACATCCGTGAAAGAATGGAGTGAAAAGGTCCAGGTTGAAGCGCTTTGGTGAGAATGTCAGCATGCTGATTTGCACTAGCCACATGCATCAACCTGATAAATCCTTTCTTCACCTGATCACGAACCGTGTGGCAGTCTATCTCCACATGCTTAGTGCGCTCGTGGAAGACAGGGTTAGTAGCAATGTACATAGCAGACTTGTTGTCGCAGAAGAGCTTGGCTGTCTTGGTAACTGAGACATGAAGACAAGTAAGCATCTGCTGCAGCCATAACAACTCACATGTAGCGTGAGCCATACTCCTGTACTCTGCCTCTGTACTACTCCGACTCACTACATCCTGTTTCTTAGATCGCCATGTTATCAAAGAGTTCCCAAGATAGACACAATAACCAGTGATAGAGCGTCTACTATCAGGGCAAGTGGCCCAGTCAGAATCAGCAAAGGCATTGAGACAAGGTTCCGAGGTAGAAGAGTAAAACAGACCTTGACCAGGATTGTTCTTGATGTACTTAAGAATACGATGAGCAGCTTGGAGATGCACATCACTCGGAGCCTGCATAAACTGACTGAGACAATGAACGGAGTAGGTAATGTCAGGTCGTGTAATTGTCAAGTACAAAAGACGTCCTATCAATGCTCGGAAAGGAGTGGGATCATCAAGTGCAGTTCCAGAATCCTTGCTCAATTTCACCACTGGATCCATAGGAACAGAGCTTGGTTTGCAAGCAAGCAAACCTGCATCAGACAAGAGATTCAAGGCATATTTGCGTTGACATATAGAAATCCCACTCTGAGTACGAGCAATCTCAAGTCCCAAGAAAAATCATAAGGGACCAAGATCCTTGATCTTGAAATTCTGATGAAGAATGGTCTTCAGAGCACGAACAGCAACAGGATCATTGCTAGCTATCATTATATCATCGACATAAATGAGAATAGCTGTGAATGAAGTACCAGAAGACCTGACATAGAGAGTATGATCCGCAGGAGATTGAACATAACCAGCAGAAACAAGGACATCAGTGAGACAATGATACCACTGTCGAGAAGCTTGCTTTAAGCCATATAAAGACTTATGAAGTTTGCAGACTGGATTAGGAGGAAGAACACCTAAGGCTGGTGTATATCCTTGAGGCAAACTCATGTAAATCTCCTCATCAAGATCGCTATGGAGAAAAGCATTTGAAACATCCATCTGTGTTAGTTCCCAACCATAAATCGCAGCAAGACCAAGAAGCAACTTAACAGAAGCCAGCTTAGCAACGGGAGAGAATGTGTCTGTAAAATCTACACCTTCTTGTTGCGTAAAATCTTTAGTAACCAACCGAGATGTTCTTCGCTCTACCGTTCCATCTGCATTATATTTGGTTGTAAAAACCCACTTACATCCAACAACATTTTTCCCTGGAGGAAGAGAAACCACAGTCCAGGTTCTATTATCCTCCATAGCCTGTAACTCATCGTTCGTTGCTTTACGAAACTCAGGAGACAACATGGCTTGTTTAAAAGATGTTGGTTCAGGGTCAAGAGAATCAGAGAGAAGGTAATGATGAAAAAGCGGTTTAAGATTTGATAAAGTATCAACAGAGGAAAGAGGATATAATGCAGAAGTATCAGGAAAAGAAGGAGTAGTATTTTGAACAAAAGAACAGTGATAATCAGAGAGATAACCTGGAGGACGAGCAGCTCGTTGTGGTCTTGCACGAAGTAGATGACTCTGTCCTGTTGCTAATGGTACAGTCTCTCTAGTAGAAATAGGCTCTAAAGTAGATGATGCATGAGGTTGCATATGTATAAGAGAATCTAGACTAGCCGGTGTTGAAACTGGTAATATAGTCTTTGAAAACAAGTCAGGAGATGTTGAAACCGTTGAAATGTTCTTAAAAGGAAAACTTTGTTCTTTGAAAACAACATGACGAGAAACTGAAACAGTGTTAGTATCAAGATGTAAGACTTTGTAACCTTTATAACCCGGGGAATAACCAAGAAATACACACTCATCAGCACGAGGAGAAAACTTGGTTCGATCTTTCAACAAAGTAGAAACATAGCATAGACAGCCAAATGTTTTTAAAAAAGAGTAATCAGGAATCTTTTGAGTAAGAGTTTCATAAGGGGATTTCTTTTGTAACAAGAAAGATGGTGTTCTATTAATGAGAAACACAGCAGTAAAAATGCAATCAGGCCAGTATACTAAGGGAATATTAGATTGAAACAAAAGTGCTCTTGCTACATTCAAAATATGCTGATGTTTTCGTTCAACCACTGAGTTTTGTTGTGGTGTATAAGCACATGAAAATTGATGTATCATACCTAGTTTAGTTACAATGTCAGAGAAAGCAAGTTCAGGAGCATTATCTGTTCTAATAGATTTGATCTTGGAATGATATTGAGTTTCAACATGTTTAATAAAAGCAGGAAAAACTGAGGAAACATCACTTTTATTACGTAAGAAATAGATCCAGGTTACACGAGTACAGTCATCTACAAGAGTAAAAAAATAGCGATATCCTTCTATAGACTCAACAGAAAAAGGATCCCATAAATCTATATGGACTAAATCAAAAGCTGAAGTAGAAAGATTGTTATGGGAAACAAATGGCAATCTCTTTTGTTTAGCTAAAAGACATACAGGACACTTATCTATTTCAGAGCAGGAAGACTTCGCAAAAGCTTTAATACCCGGAATGTATTGTAACTTGGCTATAGATGGATGACCAAGGCGTTGATGCCAAAGATGTCCATCGTCCACCAAGGATCCACAGAATGCAAGTAAAGAATCAGTGATGTCTTTATCAAGTATGTATAAGTTGTTGAAAACAGTTCCTTTACCAATCATCAACCCCTGAGTAGATTCCTGAAGTAAACAATGAGTCAAATAGAAGTGAGCAGAACAATTATTATCTTTGATCAAGCAATTAACGCTCAAAAGATTGAATCTAAAAGCAGGAACATAAAGCACATTATGCAGAGTAATAGTGGATGATATGATAATGCTTCCTATATGACTAATGTTCTCTCTATGACCATTCGGAAGAGAGACTGTAACTCCAGCAACAGAATGTAGCTGACTAAATCTTGCAAGATCAGAACAAACATGCGTCGTTGCTCCGTTATCAATGATCCAAGAACCACTAGGTAAAGAGTTATATAAAGTGGAAAGGGATTGATGGTTATAGGTAAGTATTTGATTTTCAAAGCGAAGGTTTGTAGAAAGAGTAAGAATGATACCGGAAGAGGATTGAGCAGCCATGTGTCCCTGTTCTGTAACCGTAGCACGCTGCATCTGAGTCTCAGGCTCTGAAGGTCGAACCTGTCCATGTAAATGTTGTAGAAGATACTGAACTTGATCATTGTTCAACTGACTAAGATCGAAGTTGGAGTTGACAGATGGAGATGGTTGATAAGCAGGAGAAGCACTCGTGACATTAGCCATAGCATTAGTCTTGGGATATTGAGAAGTAGGATGGTGTTGAGACTGACGAGGAAAACCACTCTGATTTTGTCCTCGTGGAAAGAAACCAGGTTGACCAGTCTGAGAAATCTGACCTTTAGCAGGTTGTCCATGAAAACAATGTCATGGGGGATACCCATGAATCTTGAAACACTTTTGAACAATGTGACCAAGTTGACCACAATAAGTGCACAGAGGACGTTGCTTAGGACGATATCCATGCTGGTGTTGAGCAGCATACACTGGTTTGTCAGCAAACGCAGTTGAATTCTCAGTAGCAGAAGCTTGAAAGACCACATTGTCACTCTTCGTGGAAGGTTTGATTGCTTTCTGTCTCTCATCCTGAGTAATCATATTAAACACATCCTCAATCGAAGGCAGTGGCTTAAGCATCAAGATGTGACGTCTGCTGGTTTCATAATTCTCATTAAGACCCATGAGAAACTTGGTAACTCTACTACGCTTCTGAAGGTTCTCCCACTTCATTGCTGCATTGCATTCACATCTCCCACAAGTACAAACAGGTAAATCAACAAAGTTCTTATGTTCCTCCCACAAAGTAACAAGTTCCGTATAATATGTGGTGACATCCATCGAACCTTGTTGAATACTACCTAATCGTTGCTCAATCTCATATACACGAGGCGCATCATCTTGCTTGAATCTAGCTAACAAGTTCTTCCAGATAGATTCAGCAGTACACATATACAACAAACTCTGAGCAATTTTCTTAGAAACTGAATTCATAAGCCAAGTTGCGACCATATCGTTACAACGTGACCAAGATCCCGCATTACGATCATCATCAGGAGGTTTAGAGATTGTACCGTCGATGAAGCCGAGTTTGTTACGGACGTTCAAGGCCATTCGAACAGAGCGACGCCAAGAATGGAACTCAGCACCGGAGGAGAGACGATCTGTAACAAGAACAAGTCCCGCATGATCCGAAGTGTGAAGAAAGTACGGATTCTCATAACGATCTTGAGATGTAGAATGATTCTCATCGGAAGCCATGAATCGAGTAACGGAATCACCAAATCGAGAGTAATGCCGGCGAGAGAAAGATCAATCGGAGCTCAGACGAAGAAAATCGTAATCAAGAAATGTGAAATCACGGAGATGATTTTGAAAAGAAGAACAACCATGAGATTAGTGAATAGAAGAATCGATTGAAGATCCAGTGAGCTCAACGCCATGAATCAAGAGCTCACCGAACTCGAATTGAGAAACGCCAAGAGGAAGAGGATCCTACGTTGGCTCTGATACCATATTAAGAGTGATGAAAATAGAATGTATTGAATGAGATAACCAAGAGTTTGTTACACGGTTCTACTTATATATTACATCGGTTAAGCAAAAGGAAACTCAAATCGAGATTTAAACATTAAACCGGGTGGTATATCTAATAAAATTGAAGGTCATGATGTTCCTCCATCAATCACTGAGCTCCATGAACGCTTACTTAATCATGAAGCCAAGCTACTCAGCTCAGGTGAGAACGTTCTTCGCCATGGTCCTGTTACGGTCAATGTTGCTCAGCAACGCGATACCAACCAGTGTCCTCAGCAGCAGTATTAACAACAATGGCAACAACCACAACAGCCAAATCGGAATGAAACAAAGGGTCAGAGACCGTACCTTGGGAGATGCCAAATCTGTGGCATACAAGGTCACAGCGCCAAGAGTTGCTCTCAACTCCAGAAATTTTAAGCTGGCTTGCAGCAGCAACACTCACCATTCACACCATACGCTCCGAGAGCCAATCATTATATGTTGGTAGTTCACCAGGGAGACAAGGAAACTTTCCAGCCAAAAACTGCTGCATGATGAAAAAAAACAGATTAAGATTATAAATGAGCTCAGATGAGCCAATCTTTCAATTTCGCCATTCCTGTTTTTTTTTAAAAAAAAAAAAAATCTAACAGAAGATTAAGGATAGATTTAGACCCGAAAAGTCATTAACATTTGTACTTGAAGAATATCTGCTGGTGGAATATCTGAGTCCTGAAAATGTTAAATTTCAGCTTGAATGATTAGCATCATGTTTATGTCCAGGTTACTGTGATTGATCCTGCTGATATTGAGGGGCTTGAAGCTGCTGTGAATAAGTACCAAGTCAGTTCTGTAACACTTGTTGTTCTTTCTTAGAGTTGGAAAAGAGTGTATGTCTGACAATTTTATTCAACTGGTCTTACAGGTTTCTCTGTTCTTCACTGAGTCACCAACAAACCCATTCCTTAAGTGTGTAGACATTGAGCTGGTTTAAGAAATATGCCACAAAAGGGGAACTCTTGTTTTCATCGATGGTACCTTTGCAACACCTCTGAATCAGAAAGCCCTTGGTTTTGGTGCTGATCTTGTCCCACTCTCTTACAAAGTACATCGGAGGACACAACTATGTGAGTACAAACTGTTGCAAGTACATCCCTCGTTGACTGGTTCATCATTAACAAAGACTGGTTCTCTCCTTGACTTAGGTTCTTGGTGGATGCATCTGTGGCCCCCTGAAGGTGGTTTCAGAAATTTGCAATCTGCATCATGTGTTGGGAGGCACACTTAACCTGGTGAAACATCTGACCCTCTAATTAATATCTTTTGCTAAAGCCCTTTATTTTATGAATCTCATAAGGCGTTTGATAAACAAAATGGAGTGTACCTAATGATTCGAGGCATGAAGACAATGCATCTTCGTGTAAAGCAACAGAATTCTACACGAAATTTTAGAGGCACATGCACATCCTAAGGTATTCAATATTTTCTCTATTTGCTTACTTTTCTGAGGAAGTTTCTTGACACCTCCTAAATCAATGCGTTTTGAATTTTTGGCAGGTGAGTCATGTATACTATCCAGGCCTTGCAAGTCATCCCGAGCATCACGTCGCCAAGCGACAAATGACTGTTATTGTTTTAGGTTGAAGAGTAGGTTATCATAACATTTGCAAAGTGTACTATTAGTTTGTGTGAGTATCGGTAAGTTATCTTTTGAAACTTTGATATTGCGATGGTTGAGGTTGATATTGCTTTGTTTGGTTATTTAAATCCTCTGACTTTCATTTCTGGTAGGAAGCAATGGGTTAGAGAAGAGGACTTGGCTAAAGAGTTGAAGTTGCACGCCAAACAACATAGAAAAATAAAACGACACTCTGAAGAACAAAACTTGATCATGCTTGACCACAGGAAAGAGGTCTGTGCAGAAACTATGTCTTGTTTTGTATTTTGAACCACATTTTTCTACATTGTTGGTTTGAATGTTTTGCTTGTCACTTCTTTCTTTCCTCTGATCTTTATTTATTCTAAATCTTATTAATAGACTTCAAAAGGTGCAAAGATGTAAGTGTTGCAGTAGCTGCTACAACTGGTAGTCGAGCAGAGGACAAGGTTAAGTTCCATACCCACTCGTATTGCTGCCTCAATTATCCACAGGTCTGCTTCATGTCCCTAATACTAATTGTTTTCAGTTTGCTATTTTACCTTTTAAAATCAGTTTGCCCTGTACGTTATTTTATTATTATTATTTTTTTGAATGAATGTTAAATTTTATTCACTCCAAAAAAACCTTGTTACATGTACAATGCTTCCATTATTCTAATACAAAACCGAAAAATATTTTTCTACCACATCTCTACAAAACTCAACTCATAACAATATCTAGTCTAGTTGAAAACCAAACCTGCGGACCCCCATTCAGCTTGTTATCACCCATTTTTTGAACTGAAAGAAACCTGTTTCTCACATTCCTATCAATCATTCTTATCAGCTTCGTTGGAGAAAAAGGAGTTTCACCGTGTCTTCTACCATTCCTTTCCAGCCACAACCCATGGATAGTAGACTGAAATACATACTTCAAAGTGAACATTTTTATAGTGTTAGGACCTGTAGATATCAGGGACACTATCTCCAGCCAATGGCTCGTGTAATTCACACCCATAACACCTCTTGCCAGATTTCCCCACACCTCCTCCGAATAGCTACAGTCAAAGAACAGATGATCTCTGGACTCTATTGGCTCATCACAGAAAATACAAGCTGTGACCACATTACCTCCCCACCTTAACATTCTACTGTAGATAATCTATTCTTCATAGCAATCCAAGTAAGGAAGGGAAATTTTGGAGTAGAATAAGTAAACCATACACCTTTGCTCCAAGCCACAGCCTCACCTTGAGTTCACAAGAGATTCCAAGTTAACCTCGATGAGAATTTACTCTTAAAAGTATCTTCTCTATGCTTCCAAACACCAATATCTTCCTCTCTTGAAGCTCTATTTTTTTTATTTTTTCCAACTCTTCTGCAATTTGTATTAAGATCAAGGTTCTATGTCTCTTTCTCCGATGCTGAGTTATCGCTTCCTCTACGGTTGCATCCTTTGCTATACCAAGATAAATATAACCACTTGGCCCAAAATATCCATTATACAACCCAATCTTGACCATGGATCGTACCAAAAAGACGTGCTCCTCCCATCCTGCACTTTCACCCGAAAGAAGTGCTTTGCCACAACTCTATATTTGAGAATCTTCTTCCACATCCAGGACCCTGCTTAAGTTGTCTCCTTAACAGACCAGAAGGTACCCCTACGAATCAAATAGGTTTGATTCCACCTCACCCATAAAGAATTCCTCAAAGTCAGTAACCTCCAGATGAGCTTCAAACAACAAACATTGTTAATTTCTTTCAAAGGTCTTATTCCCAATCCACCTTCATTCTTTGGCTTACACACTTCTATCCAAGCAATTTTTACTTTTTTCGTACTCAGAGAAGGACCAGACCATAAATTTGGTTGAAATAAGACCCATTTTTCGTAAGCCAAAAAAATACTCAATCATAAATTGTTATTGACCATATCTTTTTTAATCTTAACGATGGCTAACAATTATAGTTGACTAACATTAGGCCTAAAATGACTTTTAAAGTTGATATTTTTTTGCCAAAATAGAAATCAACAATTTTTTAAAATATTAGATTTTAAATAGTAAAAATCCGTTTGTAATAACTATAAGAGTAATAAACAAAATTATAATAATAAATAATTCCAAGAAAAGTATAAAAATTTTCAATTTCTCAAAATATTGTTTCTATATTAATTTTGATTATTGAGTATTTAGTTACAAAATGATTGTGAATAAAATTTAAATTATTTACGATCAGTTTTAGTAACTATTTATATAATTATATATGAATTTGGTTTTATAATTTTACTGTCAAAATTTTTTTAGTGAAATGTTAATTAACCTTTTGATTCTCAAACGACAAAGTTATCGGCTGATGGATTTTTCATGATTCTTTATATTTATAATAAATATCGTCAAAAACAAAATTCTATAATTTCTATAAAAGTTAAAACAAATTTCTGCATTTAATTGAAAATATTTTTTTTTTAAACTAATAAGATCTAAAATATTCATAAATCAATGGAGTCATTAAGATCCATCTACCATTAATTTTATTCTTTTAATAATAAAAAAATATTTATATTTTATAAACAACATAAAAATTTGACAAAAATTATGAAACATAATTCAATTAGAACTATATGTATAGTTACAAAAGTGACAAAATTATCAAAAATAATTAAATTTTTTTTTATAATTATAATTATTAAATAATTTATTCTATTTAACATCTAATTTATTGAAAAGAATCGTCATTTTTATTTGTGCCAAAAAAAACATAAACATTAAACGGCATTTAGAATGTTAATCAACCATTATTATTGGCTAACGATTGAACTAAGTGGTATGCTTAGCAAAATTTCATGATCAAAATGACTTGTCAACAAAATTTGAGTGTATTTTTAGTTCATGAAAGAGTTAGTGTTTTATTTTAAATAAATTTGCAAGTTGATGATTTAAATGATTTATTTTTAAGCCAAAAAATACCCAAATTTTGTTGATAAACCATTTTAAGAAGAAATTTTTGTTGATTATATCTTTTTTTTTTTTGACGACGAAAGGCTGATCTATTACTCAAGCTTGAGGTGGTTTGGGAATCCAGACCGGAATAGAACAACCAACATACATGAGATCACGATAAAAAGATCGGGCAGTCTTAGCTAAATGATCTGACACATCATTTAGAGATCTAGGTACATAAGATATCTTGAAATCTGGGAAACAAATCCTCAGCGTCGAGATCCTCTCCAGTTCTGTCGAAAAGCTTGGCCATCCATGGGGATCCGTGAGCATTGCTAACAATTCCTTGCAGTCCGTCCCAAAGTTCTGACATGGCGAATGTTGAAGCATGTTCTCCATTGCCCACCGCAGCGCTTCCAGCTCCGAATGCAAAGCCGACTCCACTCTACTCACATTTCGCATCCCCATCAGCTGACTATTTCCTCTGCTATCCTTCCAGTCCCAACCACACCGGGAGTATTGATCTATAGAGGTCTAAGAACCATCTATCATGCAAATATCTCGTAGACTTATGGCCTGACGTTCAGTATCTCCGGTCTCTTGTGCACTCACAACTTCCTGCTCATTAGCTTGAAACCAGGCAATACACTCACTTTCTGCATACCTTGCCAGTTCCAGAGGGTCTCTATCTATTCCTCTGAACAACTTATCATTCCTGGCCTTCCAAATATACCATATTAACCAAGGATAAAGATCCTTGTCTAATTCTGGCCCACCAATGATCGTCTTCCGCCAGAATAGATAATCCATATTCGCAAATGTGCTCTCCAAAGGAAATAAAGTCGAACTGGTAGGAATAGATGATAAGGCCCATACCTGTAAAGCCGGTGGGCATTGAAAAATTGCATGTGCAATTGTTTCATCCGGTTCTCCGCATCGTGGACAGAAATTATCACATCGCATATGTCTATAATTCAGCACACTCGTAACTCCCACCTGCCCCGAGATAATTTGTCACATAAGATGACACATCTTCGGGGGTGCTTTAACCTTCCAAGCTTGTGCTTGGAGCCTTTTAATGCTAGGTTCATCTACCAAATCCTCATCCTCCTTCATCAGTATATTGCGAGCTACCCAATAGCCAAACTTTACTGTGTACTGCCCACTCCTTGTGTAACTCCAGCAGTGTGTGTCTCTTCGATGAATTGGACTAACAGTCAATCTCCTTATGAGAGGTATATCATCAGCGTCAACATAATTTGCCAAAAGATCCAGATCCCAAGACTTTGTTTCTTGATTGATAAGATCACTGACTCTCATATTCGGATGCAGTACCGGGGCAGATGCATGCGCTGGTCTCGCCGGTATTGTGGGAATCCATGGGTCCTCCCAAACCTTCACTTAATAACCTGAATGAATCTTCTGTCTAACCCCCAATAAAAATAATTCACGTTCAGCCGAGATGCTTGTCCACACATACGATGGACTGCTAACTGTGAGCTTCCGCAAAGGCGAGCTTAATCGGTAATACCGTCCTCTCATAACTCGAGCAACCAATGAATATGGATTTTGGGCCAATCTCCACAACTGCTTTTCTAGTAACGCCAGATTAAACTCATGTATCATCCTAAATCCAATTCCACCTTCCTCTTTAGATAGACATAACTTGTCCCATGTTGTCCAGTGTAAGCCTTTATCTGGTGGGTTTGAGCTCCACCAAAACTGTGCAATGGCACTAGCCAATGCATCACATATCTCCAATGGAAGCAAGAAACAAGACATAACATAGGTTGGGAGAGCTAACAGGATGGACTTAATCATTACTTCCTTTCCACCTTTAGACAACCACCTACCAGTCCATCCATTCACTCTGTTTCGAAGTTTATCTTTTAGGAAGGCAAACAACTTACATTTCGAGCCACTGATATCCTCTGGAATCCCTAAGTAGGTTCCCATTCTGCGTCGTTTTGAATCCCAAGTGTATCTTTGATCTCCTGCCTGGCCTCTTGACCAATCCTCTTACCAGAGAGTAGAGAAGACTTGTCAAAATTGATGCACTGTCCAGAGGCTTTTCCATATCTCCTAACCACTTTCATTACTTCTTCACATTCACGGGGCTCCGCCTTACAAAATAAAAGTCTATCATCAGCAAAGAGTAGGTGGAATATCGACGGACACGCACGTGTAATGCGCATCCCCGTTATCTTTCCCTGATTCTCTGCGTGATTAAGAAGGCTAACAAGCGCTTCCATGCATAGAATAAAAATGAAAGGGGACAAAGAATCTCCCTGACGTAAACCTCTCTTTGGAACAATATTCTCTCGTGGCTGTCCATTCATGAGTACCTTATACTTCACTGTTGTTATACATCGCATAATCCAGGTAATCCAGACTTCTGAGAACCCCATCTTCCTCATGGTGGCTTCAATGAAAGACCATTCCATACGATCATAAGCCTTACTCATGTCTGTTTTGATGGCCATCCTCTTATTGCGTCCATTTGGTTTTGTTCTTAAGGCATGGAACAATTCCTGGGCAATCATTATGTTATCTGATATCTGTCTCCCAACAAAGGCTGACTGAGTTTCAGAAATCCTATCTGGAAGGACCTTTTTAAGTCTTTGGCATAATACCTTTGAAATAATCTTGTATTAAACATTACACAGACTAATCGGTCGCAGTTGACTCATCTGATTTGGCTTGTCAACTTTTGGGATAAGCCATATACTAGTATCATTGAGACCAGTCAGAATAGTCCCTTGAAATAGAAATTCATTAACCATACGAGTTAAATCTTCCTTGACGATATCCCAAAAGTTTTGATAGAACAAAGCTATCATTCCATCAGGTCCAGGAGCTTTCTCAGGATGCATAGCAAAGAGAGCTAATTTCACTTCCCACTCTGAAACCGGAGCTGTGAGACCCTCATTGTCTGCCGGCGTAATTGTAGTGGTAACCTCAGAAAGTGCCTCCTCGATCTCCTCAGGGTTCGATGATTGAAAGATTTGTCGAAAATAACTAGTAGCAATGGCTACGAGTCCTTCCTCATCCTCCACCACATTCCCATCTGCATCCAAAAGTTGTGTTATCCTATTCCTCGCTCTTCGTTGTTTCGTTACAGCATGGAAGAATTTAGTATTTCGATCTCCCTCCCTTAACCAGAATACCCTACACTTCTGCTTCCAAAATAATTCCTCCGCCTTAAGGGCGTCAGGCAATTCTTTTAGAGCCGCCGCTATCTCCTCTGTAGTGGCATCATCATTGGAGGATAATTGATCCACCTTTTCCTTTAACTCCTCTACAGTTTTCTCTGCATTCAGATTGTGTTGCATTTTCCAATCACATAACGCTCGCCTACAGCTTGTAATATGCTCCATAATACTTGCGCCCGGTGGTAAATCTGGTGATTTCCAGCCTTCTAGTATGACCTGTCTAAGTTCCTCATTCTGAAGCCAACGCTTATCAAATTTAAAATTTTTCGACTTTCGTGGCTTTTATCTTTGAATTTCTGCTAGAATTGAACGATGATTCGAACCCCAGAGCCTCAGATACTGCACTTTTGAATGAGGGAATTTGTCAAGCCAGTTCTCATTGCCTACAGCCCTATCGAGTCGACATCTAACAGTAGCATTTCCTGCTCGTCTTCCTACCCAGGAAAGCATGTTCCCTGTAAAAGGGAAATCCAGCATGCCACAGTCACTGAGCATTTGCTTAAAAGGCAAAAAAGAACTATCTGTGCGTTGCCTGCCTCCTTCATTTTCCCCATGACATGTTATTTCATTAAAATCACCAATCATAAACCAAGGTCCATTTCGTGTTGTTGAGAAACGCGTAAGACGTTCCCAAACTAAATCTCGTCTTTCTACTACAGGATCCCCATAAACAAATGTCATATAGACATTTATTCCATCAATGATTGCCTCAATATCAATCATTCTGTTATTCGAAAATAAAATCTTAACTTGAAAATCATCCATAAAAAATAAAGCTAAACCACCACTGAGGCCAAGTGGCTCAACGGTAAATAAACAATCATATCCTAAGTCGGCCTGAATGTCTTGCAACAGCAGCCTCCTATTCTTTGTTTCTGAAAGGAACACTAGTCCTGGGCAATGTTTCTGACACATCTCCGTAAGGCGTCGAACTGTGAGGTCAGTCCCAATTCCTTGACAGTTCCAACTGAGTGTCTTCATGGATGAAAGTGGGATGGGTTTTTGGACCCCATCGAACCACTGGATTTGTGTACCCTGGAACTTCTCGTGTTACCCTTATCGCCAGTTTGCTTATGTGTTGAAGAGCTTAGGACTCTCAACCGGGGAGATCCCCTGCGTAGAACATCTTTCTTCTTGGGGGTTCTCCTGTTTCCACTCCTTGACCCCTTTACACTTCTAGAGCCTCTAGCTGTCTCCTTATGTCGTGAATTCTTTCTTTTCATTGGTGCTTCCAACTCCATGAGCTCCTCATCAAACAAATCATCATCCTCATCCATTGCTTCCTCTTCATTATTTATAGGGATCTCCATATCAGCCAAGGCCGCAATCACTCCTGTATCCTCGTTTTCTGTCTCAGCGGGATTAATGTGATACGTCAAGGAACGTATCACATTTCGCTCGCATACCGTCACATTGTCAATCATGGTAGGAGAGGTGATTTTGCTTGCTAGTTTCCTTCGCTGTGGAGGCTCCAAAATCAAAGGCTGATCTTCAGTAACAGCGGCCCGGTGCCTTTCATTCTCGCCAAGAGCATCAGTCTTCCCATGGTCATAAGACTCGTGGCTACTGTGGTACCTTTCAGCTGCACCAGACTCCCTCTCCTTATTCTGGTCATAGGAACCAGTTATAAGGGAGCGTGTGTTAGTTTCCTCAGTACCTAAATCTCCTCTAGAAATTCCCACGCAAGTAGGCAGATTGTGGTTAGGATGAGATCCCCGGCGAGACATGGCACCATTGCTGGAAGAATGAGCGCTAATGTTTTCATCATAACGATACTCCCTTAGAGAACTTCTGTCCAAAGCATCGTTCCTAACAATCTGGGAATTCTTGTCATGACCATCGCTTGGCTTGAAACGCTCCTGATCCTGAGTTATCTTCTTACCGTTGTTCTTCTCTCTCCATTCAACATTATCCCTCTGATTATCAACTGCAGAAGAGACCCTGGTTGCCCGAGCATTCCCTCCTTCCTGTCCCCTAGAGCTGCGAGAATGATATTCACGAGTCAGAACTTCACGAGAGCTAAGCGCATCAGTCCCCCTCTGTCGCTGTTTTGAACCAACATACTTCTCCCTCCATTGGTGCTGTGTTGAATACGGAGCTTTGTTATGACCATATGAACGTGTCTCATTTCGTCTACGCATAACCCTATCCTGTTGATGCACACCACCAGCACAGGATGAGGACCCATTGTCATTGCGAGCATAAGACTCAGCATTAACAACATTGTTTCCTGATGCTTTAGAACGTGTGAGAACGTTCGTTTTATGGCCTTTAAAGTCAACCTCCACATGGTTTCGGTGCTTCGCCGAGCCTCCCTGGTTTGTGGTTCCAGTAGCATCAGTTCGCAGAGCTTGGCCCCTGCGTGCTCCATGATTTCCCCCCTCCTCTTTTGGTACCACAACACGCTCAAAGACACCCGGCCTGCTATTTTTTGTCACTGGTTTCAAGGGACATTTCTCCTTCTCGTGGGTTAACATACCACAGGTGGTGCAGTGTTTGAAAAGGAGGTCATATGAAATCTTAATTGTGACTTCATCACCATCTGAGTTCGTGGCCATTCTCGTGAACTTAAGGGGCTTGCGAGTGTCAATGTCGATAAGCATCCTCCCCTCCTCAAGTTCAAGAGTATCTACACGCCCCAAAGTATTTCCCAGACCTCGGAGATTCGTGATGGTCCACAAGTGCAAAGGCACTCCCGTTATGGTCACCCAGAATGGTATGATCCATGGATAATCATCGTGGACGATAGGCTCCCACCGTACAAGCACAAACATGCAAAAATTATAGTGAAACGGGCCCTGTCGAAGTACTTCATTGATATGCTCCTCTGAAGTAAAATTTAACATGAATTTGCCATTCCCCAAATCATTTGCCGTTATCCGTTCTTGCATACCCCACTGCGTTGGCATGTAATTGATTAAGCGTTCAACGTTTTGTTTCCTTGGGTTAAGGATCTTTCCAATTAGAGACAGCTTAAATTCTTGCAATACATGAGAACCTTCATCATCAACGAGTTTAAAGGGCTCATCCTCATCATCGAACATAATGCCTTTGCCTTTGATATCGGCTGGGATATTACCCTCATTTATCTTCATCGCACGGGAGCAAACAACAATCCTCTGTTGAACTCTGTTTTGTGATCAAAAACAGAGGACGTCGTTGAGAGGCAGTGACAGATTCCAAAGAGAATCAAATCGACCACCACAGCAAAACAAAAACTGTCGACTTTGAATGTCAGATTCCAATGAGAATCATAACACCAAAGGAATATATTGTAAGGATTCTTCGTGAAAAACAGGGTCTGATCTACACCGCTGGATCGAAGAAGGTATCGACGAAAGCCTGGATCAGAGAGCAAAACAGATTACTGGATCGGAGAACTAGACGACCACTGGATCAACGAAAACACCAAAGCGACGTAACAGAAGACCCGAGAACTAGATAGCACTCCCCTTGCGACGCAAGGAAGCGTAGAATCAAAGGATCCACAAGAAGAAGCGTGACCGGAACCAGTCGAGCAAGGATTCAGACCAGTCAATCACCGTGATCTAACACCAAAGAGTGTGTGAATCAGGGTAATCAAGGCAAGAAAAAAAAGAAATCGAAGAATCGCCTCATCGCCTTAGGGTTTCCCTGCTGACTATATCTTTTTATTCCTTTCATTAGTCAAAAGTTATAGATGACTAATAGTAGGCCTAAAATGACATTTAAAGTTGATGTTTTTCTGGCAAAAATAGAAATCAACAATTTTCTAAAAATGTTAGATTTTTGAATATTGAAAATATGTTTGTAATAACTATAACAATAAAAAGGAAAATTATAAATAAAAAATAATCCGGAACAAAAAAAAATCATTTTCTCAAAATAGTTTTCTATATTTTTCATTATTAAGTATTTAGTTACAAAATGATTATGAATAAATATTATAATTATTTACTATCAAATTTTGTAACTATTAATATATTCCTATTTGGATTTTATTTTATAATTTTGCGGTCAAAAAAATTGTTAGTGAAATGTTAATTAACCTTTTGATTCTCAATTGAAAAAAGTTATCGGTTGATGGATTCTTCATGATTCTTTATATTTATAATAAATATCTTCAAAACAAAATTTATCATTTCAAATAAAAAAAAATTCATCATTTTAACCAGTAAAAATAAATATGCAGGATAGAAAATTTATTACATAAGAAATAATAATTTTACATTGAAAAACGAAAACAAAATGTAACTTAAAGAATGCTAAAATATTTTATAATAAAAAACAGACCAAGTATAGTTGATCATCAAGTCATCAAAAAATAAATGAAAGAAACATGTGAATGGTATGTAAAAAGTTCTATCAAATGTGAATTAGTTATATGATTTTTTGGTGTAAATGTTAAATTTTACAGCAATTTTAAATTTTTGACAGAGATTACAAGTAGTGGATTAAAATAAAAATAAAAACTACAACGACAAACAAATACTAAGGGATCCCATTTTCTAGAGTCAAAGAGAACACTAGAACCTAGTAACAAGACCTCAAATACTAACGGAAAATGCAATTTCCTACGAGACCTCAAAGGAAGTAACATGACCAGAAGAAAAAAGCATTGCCGCATGGAAAGAAACTTCAGTTAAAATATGAGATCGAGCTCGGGAGAAATTGGCTTGCCTAAGAGCTCTTCTCCATATGATTGGTTCACAACCCAATGAAGAAAACTTTGATTTTAAGAGAATTAAAACCTAAACTAAATTAAAAACTATTGGCCAACGCCTAAATATGTTATTAAATTAACAAACCATAACAACTGACAACATCTTTTTCTGTTATAAGGAAGCTCAATACGGAGCATTTTTCTATGAAACACGATAACAAAATTCAATGTACTGTATCGGATAGTATTGTCATCTAATAACCGCGATAATATTTAGGGTTTTTTACAGAATTGACCTAAAACTTGAAGTCAACCACAAAATTAACCTCATTTTTTTTTGGAACTTTATTTTGTCTAATTCACCCCATAAGTTCATATAATTCACGAAAATGCCATCAATTTGTTTTTTTTCGAAAATAACATATTTACTCTCTCACCCTCATCATCTTCAAGTAATTACAAGATTGCCATTGTCATCAATACTCCAACAACCATGAATAACCAATTTTGAAGCTCTTAATGCCTCCTCCATTTACCCTTCTTCTTTCTCTATTCTCATGAACTAAACAACACATTACAACACATATTTCTCACTTTCTCTCCACAATGAGCTAAAAAAACCCAAGATTTTGATTCTACATTTTTTAGGGTTCATATAGTCAAAGAAATTAAAGATTCAAGGTGGATTACCTTCGTTTGAGCTCTTGAGTGCTTGATTCTACATTTTCTAGGGTTCATATAGTCAAAGAAAGTGCTCTCACCAATTGAAGGTATGAAATCGAGTTATTTTTTGCGATCTGTTCGTCTAGACGACTGAAATTTCAGTCGTCTGCTTTCGTCCAGTCAACGCAGAAGTTATTTTTGCAATTGACTTTGCATTTTGTTTCCAGAGACGACTGAAATTTCAGTCGTCTACTTTGTTTTGGTTACAAAAAAATATCTTAAGAATCTAGACGACTGATATTTCAGTCGTCGTATGTTAGTTTTGCATTTGACTAGAAAATTTCAGAATTTTGACTTTCTAGGGCGACTGAAAT
>CAKOAT010258487.1:293398-314289 GCA_932364175.1 Eruca vesicaria subsp. sativa | reverse complement strand
CGACTGAAATGTAAGTCGTCCTAAAAAGTCAAACTTCTGAAATATTCTAGTCAAATGCAAAACTAACCTTCGACGACTGAAATTTCAGTCGTCTGGATTTTTTTTATCAAACATACCCAGACGACTGATATTTCAGTCGTCCCAACTAATTGATTTCAAACTCAATTGCAAAAATAACCTCTGCGTTGACCAGACGGCTGAATGTTTAGTCGTCTGGACGACTTACATTTCAGTCGTCTGCTTCGATCTCTAATAAACTTTCTTTTTCTTTCTTCTATGTTTGCTAATGTGTTTTATTTTTACTATCTCAGATGATGCATCATTTACGTGCAGTGTATGGAGAATGGTTGTTGGAAGATGGTTTTTGGAATTTTGTGGTTGATCGTTTCAAAGGAGCAAGATTGTTTTTATTGAATGAAGATTCAACACATGCTGAACTTGTGGCAATGGCTCAAGAAGATTATAACCTGGACATGAGCACAGTCACTGTGGAGATTAGCTACTCATTACCAGCTCCAGATCTTCCTCCTATTCATGTTACAAGTGATAGACAAGTTCAAAACTTGCTCGAGATAACCAAAACGCAAGAAGTACGTCTTTGTGTATCAAGCTTTTGCAAGATGAAAACGGTTTCAGAGGAAAGAGATGAAGTTGAGGATGCAGCTGATGTGGGGGATGAAGCTGATGTGGGGGATGAAGATCAGGAGGGGGATGTAGCTGAGGATCATGATAGGGAGGAGGACGCCGACATCCCTGTTGTCGCTGAAGATTTTTATGATCCTGAGGATTACAGTCAATTTGGAAAGGTTAAAGACGAGGATGAGGAAGAAGATGATGAAATTTGTTTTGAAGATTACGGAGAGGCATATGGCTGTGAGGGAAAAGGATCATCTGCAGAAAGAATCTATGTAAATCAGAGTTTTACTAGCAAGGATGCACTGCTTTCAGAGTTGCGGTTGAGCGCGGTGAGGCGCAGGTTGTCCTTCATAATTTACAAGTCAACTAAAACTCTCTTTGTGGCAACCTGTCGGGTTAGTGGTTGTCAATGGAAGATCAGAGCAAGTGTGAAACATGGGACTAAGACATTTTGGGTAACCAAGTATTTGAAAACTCATGCATGTTCCACCGGAGACAGAATCGCTGGGCGGAAACACTCTACTCCGAAGTACATTGGTCGACTCTTCATAGATCGTGTTGGAATCATTGATGGGTTGAATCCGCAGCATATCAAAGATGCAATGAAGAACATGTTTGGCATGACACTTGATTACACCACTTCATACAGAGCATTGTTATATGCGCAAGAATTGGTGAGNAGATGCAATGAAGAACATGTTTGGCATGACACTTGATTACACCACTTCATACAGAGCATTGTTATATGCGCAAGAATTGGTGAGAGGATCCGCGGAAGATGGGTATGAGCGACTTCCTTCATATTTGGAGCAAATCAAGGCAACAAATCCGGGTTCTATCACTGCTATAGAATATGATTCTCAGAAAAGATTTAAGTATTTTTTTCTCGCTTTTGGAGCTTCTATCAGAGGTTTTAAGTATCAGAGAAGGGTCATTGTGGTGGATGGGACTCACCTAAGTGGAAAGTATGAGGGTACTATGTTGGTTGCAGCCGCACAAGACGGTAATTTTCAGATATATCCATTGGCTTTTGGGATCGTAGATTCTGAAAATGATTAATCTTGGGAATGATTTTTCACAAATTTGGCGAGTTGTGTATCTGCTGAGCATCCTCTGGTGATAGTCTCTGACAGGAACACAAGCATTATAAGTGCATGTGAGAAGGTGTTTCCTTGGGCAACACGAGGAATATGCTATTATCACCTTCAAGAGAATATTGTCAAAAAGTATAAAGGGAAGCATCTTTTGTACTTGGTGAAAGGTGCTGCTTATGGTCATACACTTTATGACTTTGATCGGTACATGGCTGAGATACATAGTGAAAATCCGGATCTTGATGAGTATCTGGTGGATGCCGATGTGAGCCTATGGTCAAGGGTTCATTTTCACAGAGACAGGTACAACTTAAAAACGAGCAATATCGCTGAATCAATTAATTCCGCACTGAAGCGAGCAAGAGGGTTTCCTATTCAGTTCCTATTGGAGTTCATAAGGGAGAAGCTAGGAAGATGGTATTGGAAAAGAAGAGGAGATGCGTTGAGTCTTACAACTCAACATAGTTGAGGTGTTGAACACTTGCTTGATGTTCGCGAGGAGATCGCAGATACTCTAAGAGTCCAACAAATTGATGGATGGAAGTTCTTTGTGAAAGGTGGCCATAGAGACTGCAATGTTGATCTAGAGCTTTCCAAGTGTGATTGTGGTGTCTATCAAGTTGAGAAAATCCCTTGTTGTCATGCTATAGCAGCTGGAACAGCAGCNGAGATCGCAGATACTCTAAGAGTCCAACAAATTGATGGATGGAAGTTCTTTGTGAAAGGTGGCCATAGAGACTGCAATGTTGATCTAGAGCTTTCCAAGTGTGATTGTGGTGTCTATCAAGTTGAGAAAATCCCTTGTTGTCATGCTATAGCAGCTGGAACAGCAGCTGGTTCGCATATCTCCACACTTGTATCTCCGGGACGTCCGGGAGTGAAGTTAAGTACCTGTTTGCTGATGGCGTCCTTGAAACATCTGCGTTGTCCTAGGCCACCCTTGTAAGCAAGCAACGGTTGAGACGGTCTGCTTGACACAGGAGAGCCATAATTGGCACCCAATTCTGGCATAGCTTCGTACGCCCACACCTGGAGAGCCTGTACAAACCCATCAACGGTGTAACCTGTTTGCGTCAAGTCTTTTGCCTTCAAAGAATCCAGTAGAACCTTGAACGCCACTCTTCCCCATGGGTAATTCTCAAATATTTCCAAGTCCATGACTAGCCTTGCAAGACTAGCCCGTGTAGGAGAAGAGAATTTTCTGGCTTCAATGTATCCTGCGTAAATGGCAAGGTATCCCAGCCGCATTCGATCATCCCGAGACCACCCGTCACACTTGGTAAATATTGTTCTTAACTGTTCAATGCTTGGCCCAGCATGGGGATCAACACCCATCTTCTCCCAGAAAGCAGTCATCTCCTGAGAAATCTCACACCTTGAATTTTCCAAATTCGGGATGTAGTCGCAGTTCAGACCTGTGAGGTTTTCAAACTCTAGAATTGAAAACCTCAAAGGTTCTAGTCCGGCAAGAGTCCAGAGCTCAAAATTCTTCTTGATGTCCAGCTGGAAGGAGAGAATAAAATGTACAAGCCTTGAAGTCCAAACAAAGCCAAGCTCCTTGAACTTGATGAATATTCCCAACTTTGACGCTTTCAGATCCTCATATTCCGCAGGTCTGAGATTATCAGATAGAGCTTGAAACAACTTCTTGTCATCAGAATGATACGAAATGCTCCTCAGTGCAGGGGTCTCTTCTCCTAATGTAAACAACCTCGGTGGCAGTTCTGATATATCCATTTTAAGGTCTGCAAACAATCACAAACAACCATCTAAACCACAAAGGTAGCGCACTATTCTAAATACTATAGAAGACTAGCAGACGACTTCCAGGAAGTGAGATAACTACTCAGACGACTTCCTGGAACTCCTCTACAGAGTCTTACTCTCTGGACGACTTACATATAAGTCGTCCAGAGAATAAGACTTCTTAGAAGGCTTCCAGGAAGTGAGAAGACTACTCAGACGACTTCCTGGAAGTCTTCTACAGAGTCTTACTCTCTGGAAGACTTACATGTAAGTCGTCCAGAGAGTAAGACTTCGTAGAAGGCTTCCAAGAAGTGAGAAGACTACTCAGACGACTTCCTGGAAGTCTTCTACAGAGTCTTACTCTCTGGACGACTTACATGTAAGTCGTTTAGAGAGTAAGACTTCGTAGAAGGCTTCCAGGAAGTGAGAAGACTACTCAGACGACTTCCTGGAAGTCTTCTACAGATTCTTACTCTCTGGACGACTTACATGTAAGTCGTCCAGAGAGTAAGACTTCGTAGAAGGCTTCCAGGAAGTGAGAAGACTACTATGACGACTTACAGTCGGAGAAGATTTAGTCGGAGAAGATGTGGTTCCTAGCGGTTACAGATCTGCATATCGAAGGGAAAAGAAGAGTCAAGTCTACAATTTTTAGGGTTTTCCGGCAGCTAAATGCTTAAAACATAAGATATAACATACCGGCGGCGGAGGAAAGGGCTACGAGATTTCAGATATGAAAAAAAGGAAGCGGATGGTCAGTTTAGACTATGAAAATACTCTAAGGCATGAAAGAAAAACGAGATTCGTCGAAATCGGAGAGATTACCGGCGAAAACGGAGAGATTCGTCGAAATCTGAGAGTTTCGTCGAAATCGCCTTTACAATCGTCCTTAGAGAGAAACGGCGCTAGGGTTTCAGAAAATTGTGAAAAAGTGAAAATAAAATAACTTTTATTTGTCCGGTAAAAATCCGGTTAGGTTAAAACGTAAAATGTTAAAATTAACGGTTCAGTACAATTAGACGACTGAAATTTCAGTCGTCTGGGATATAATTTAAAGCAGACGACTGAAATTTCAGTCGTCTGGGAAATAATTTAAAGCAGACGACTGAAATTTCAGTCATCTGGGAAATAATTTAAAGCAGACGAAATTTTAGTCGTCTGGGAAATAATTTAAAGCAGACGACTGAAATTTCAGTCGTCTGGGAAATAATTTAAAGCAGGCGACTGAAATTTCAGTCGTCTGGGAAATAAATTAAAGCAGACGACTGAAATTTCAGTCGTCTAATCCCTAAACATAACCCCTAAACTTTATTCTCTAATTAAACACTTCGAAACATCAATTGAAACTTGAAAAATGTTTACTATACACAGAAATAAACACATAGAGGTCAAATTAATTTTTTCAAAAAAACATTTCAGCTTTTCAAAATCTAACCCTAAGATTACATACAATACTACAACATATGTTTGCCAAACCCTTAAACCAAAGAATATCATGATTCACTACTTCCACTCATCTATGCTGAAAACAAATCAACTTTANAAAAACATTTCAGCTTTTCAAAATCTAACCCTAAGATTACATACAATACTACAACATATGTTTGCCAAACCCTTAAACCAAAGAATATCATGATTCACTACTTCCACTCATCTATGCTGAAAACAAATCAACTTTATCATTTCTTAATTTATATCACTTATAAATGTTTATAATTACATGTTTTTAATTTTTTACTCATTAAAATATTTTGTACAGAATTTATAAATTATTTTTAAGATTCAATCGTCCAGACAACTAACATTTCAGTCGTCCAAACGACTGAAAAGCAACTCAGCCCGACCCAGACAACGTACTGGGGTTATATTCGTTAAAATGTCTTATGTTTTTTTGTTTGGTCACAGAGCACTATACTGTAATTTCATAGCCCTTTTAGGTTAGATTTGCATTTGATTCAAGTTGGGGTCTAGTATTGGGGTTAAAACCAAGTTGTGGGTTAGTTTTGGCAAAAACCCCTAATATTTATCTAACTAACTACAGTTGTTTTCTTAAAACATTGCTGAAATAATTCACTTGAATCTTCAAAAACATTATATATTCTCCTAAATGATCAATCTTCCATTTTCTCCACATATGTTAATTTTTGTTCCAAATCTATTTTGCTGAAAATTGAATATAAATCAGATCGTGTACTTCTGAAAATATTTATTTATCTCTAACAATCCAATAAATATGTTTACTGAAAATTCTATATCAGATTTGAGTTTAATACTCTCTTAATAGTTCTAAGTTTTTGGGATTCTGTAATCCTTCAAATATTTAGACATAGTAGGATAAAATTATTTTACACAGTTTCCAATTTGAGAGTATTTTGAAAGTGATCTGTATATCAGATAATGTAATACATTTAAATATTGGGTAAAAAGATAAAATAATTAAAATTTCTTCTTCCAAATTTCTTTTTTCTTCAAAGAAGTGATTATCAAAAATTAAAAATTTATAATAAGTATAATAAAAACCCACATTTTAAAAGTATTATATTTAAATTATATGATTAGATAAGATATTATCATAACATTGCATATATATAAAGCATATATATTGAGATTTTACATAGATAAAAATACTATTGAGAAAACTGAATTCCAATTAAATTCTAAAACATCTGATTTGGTGAAACTTCATTAATAAAATTCTAAAAATTAAACAATATTTGATGTTTTATTAGTATTATAATAGTTTGAAGTAAAATTATTTATAAGATAAAATTCTAGTAAATTTTTTTACTCTATTTTATTTAACAATGGAATTAGATTAATATTATTCATTAAATTAAATTAAATTAAATTTTTAATTAAAAATACGTACAATTTAGTCAAAAATAAATGAATATTTAATTAGTTAAAACAATATTTATATAAAACTAATGTTGAATACTAAAACTTAAAATTTAATGATTTGATTGGAGATAACAATTAAAGTATATTACTAAAATACCAAAATTTAATATTATTTCAACAGCAAATATTGAAATATATAGTGTCATGGTTGAAGTTGTCTGTTAATTAATATCAACTAGACTTTAATCCGCGTTTAAGATCGCGGGCATTTTTTTTGTTTCCCGTAAAACTAAATATTCCAGAATAGATATTTTGATGGGTCTTGATGGTGTTTTTAAATTTATTGAGCTTATGGTAAAAGGGGATCGAGATAGATTGTATTTATAAAAGGAGAGGGTTGTTGTCAATTTAGGTTAAGAGAAGATATGAAAGAATATTTTGTAATCAATTTAGGTTTTCCAAAATCATATTAGAAAATATAAGTAGGTGCAGTTTAGATTTTTTTGGTTGATATAATTAAGGTAAATTAAATAATTGGCCTTGTAGATGAAGTAATTTAGATTTTGACCCACTCTTCTTATATTTTTATTGACCGTAAAGTCAAATATATAATGAATTTATGTCTATTATTAGATATCTATAATATTTAAAATATGTTCTATTATTTTATTTCAGTCTTGTAAAAACTAACAAAACGAATATGGTAAAATATGTTAAAATCAAAAGATTGTTAGTAACCCATTGAGCAGCGTGGTTTCTATTTACGATCATGCACAAACGGGTACTTGATTTTTAAAAAAAATTAAAAGACTTAAACTAAGCCAAATTTTATAAATGATCAATCATATCATATATCTCTAGAATCTAAAAATAGAAATCGTATCGAGAACCATATGAGTACTTAAATTTTTTATATATAAATTATATACCTACAAATATTAATTATATATAATATCTGAATACTAAATAACCTAAAATACTATTTTAAACCAAATTAGACAAATCAATGAATTACCTGAATATTTTTATTAAAAATATTAGACCTATCTTATATTTTAAATTATAGGCTAGTTTACATTTAAAATTAAATAAAAATATATCATGTAAAAAAAAATATATCTTATTTAAATTAATTTTTGACCAATTTCGTTTGAATCTCGAACTTATAATGTTTAGACCCCTTTAATTTTTATATATCATAAAATTAATCATTTACTTCTTGTATAAGAATGTAATATCAAAATTTAATAATTGATTGCATATAATTAATTAAACCAAAGTGTCATAGTTATAGTATCATGAATATTTATTGTTAGAGAAATTTTATAATATATTATAGAAAGTAATAAATGAGTTTATTTAAATTTTAAAGTATTTATATAGTTATAGAAATATAAGGGAAGATAAAAAAAAATGTTAGTCTAATAAAAAGGTCCAAACAACTTTTTAAGTAGATTTATTTAGTCTCCTTCTCTTTTATTAGTATAGATGTTTATATGGATCCTGATTTGATTAAAGATAGTTTTCTTTTGGATTTTTTTTTTGTTGGTGTATACAGTAGGAAATTATTAGAAATATATTATTCTCAACATAATTAAGTACATAGATCGGTATTGTAGTTTTTCACTAAAGAATTGTAATTTCTACATACTGATTTACGCTGGTACTCCTTGACATCATTTTAAATTTACTTGTTACAAAATTATATATGCTATCAATACTATTAAATTTGTAACATGACCTATTGAGGAAGTTATGTCCAACAAAAATTAATTAACTTTAACTAATAACAGTTATAAATGTAACTAGACTTTAACCCCGTGCGTTCGCGCAGATATATTTTATTTTTATGATTTATATTAAACTTTTATGAAAATTCGAAAATATATTATTACAATTTGGTGTTTTAAATTATATTAATATATAATTATTTATAATTTATTCAATTTTATATTTATATTTTAATATTTTTAAATTTAAATAAATATAACTATATAAGGATCAAAATAGAATAATTTATTTATGTAACCCGTTTTGTTGATTTTTTTATGTTTTCTAATGAAAATAGATTAGATTTTTATATATACTAGATCTTGACCCGCGCGCCAGCGCGGGTATGATTTTCCGGTTGTTGATTATTTATTTTATTAAATGATGTACTTATAATACTTGATCATATTATATTCACTAAGTATATAATATTTTTGGCATGTTAAACCATCTATTGTATGATCAATCTTCGATATCATATAAACAAATTAAACATATATAGTTAATTAGAGAATTGTATACTATATATAAAGACAATGGAAATGACCGCAAATTATTTTAATAATTATATTATGACTTAATATGCCTAAAGATTAAAAGTTAGTTTAACATGTTTAAGAAAACAAAAAGGTTATCATCTTGGTGGTCGGATCCGGTGAAAACTGTTTCATTGGTGATAGTCATTTTATATTGATGACTTGTTGGTCGGTATTTCCTTTTATCCACAGGAGATATCTTAAAATTTTCAATGACACGCCACTCTCCCAATGGAAGGTTACGTTGGGTCCGAAACATGTGTGCTTTCGGGCATGATGTGTAGATCTTAACACCCTGTGAACAAATTAAAATGATTAGAAACTTAAAAGTCTAAAAACAATCTATATATAGGTTTAAGTAGAACTTACAGTCTGATCAGCCAACACAAACTCTAGGCTTTCATCGGCATAGGGAGGGGTTTGTTTCCATGAGTGAAGCACTTTCACTTGCAGACGCCAGTTCTGTTTAAACAGCTTCAATCCGTTTATCAATGTAAGACTCTTTTTGGTTGACATGATGGACTTAAAAAAACGATAAAAATATTACGTGCAAGGGGCAATTTATGTTATTGATTAAATCTATGCAAGGTTATGTATATATAATGTAATTGTAAAACCCTAAAGAAAGGAATATTCGAGAAGTGTAGAAGAAGAAGAAATCTCGCATCACTTATGGAAGAATATAATGTTTTCCTTATTTCTTTCAAAAATATACC
This sequence comes from Eruca vesicaria subsp. sativa, assembly GCA_932364175.1. NCBI lineage: Eukaryota > Viridiplantae > Streptophyta > Magnoliopsida > Brassicales > Brassicaceae > Eruca > Eruca vesicaria. Next base: position 304,950 of record CAKOAT010258487.1, on the reverse strand, counting down.
TGAATATAGGAATTTGGTTCAATCTATATATTCCATTAGATTTTGAATTTATTGTTTCCTCTTCCGCAAGAAAATTAGTTACCGAAATTATAGACCAATCAGGTTGAAATTAAATATATGCTTATGATGCGAAAATCTTGGATATGATATTGATTTAAGGATACGATCTTGCAAAATTTTATGTTACAATAGAGATAAGATTTTCTGTTTTGATTTTGTATTTATTGAATTCTTTTTTTAATTTTTTTTTTTTAGAAAATCGATAGATGGTAATCGGATTAGATCTTGCAAAACTTTTTGTTATAATAGAGATAAAATTTTCTGTTCTGATTTTCTATTTATTCAATTGTTTTTTTAAAAAAAAATTTTAGAAAATGGATAGGTGGTAATCGGATTAGCTGTTTGAAACTTGTGGGCATTAGCTGTCTGAATATGTGTATATGATTGGTAATCCGATTTGATATTGAAATTAGAGTTATGTATATTACTTTTTAACAGTGACGTTATTATATGGTAGAATACATTATATAAACCAATATAGTTAATACATGCACATGTTATTATGTGTGTTAGTTAATATAATATATCTCTATATTGTATTAGTGATGCACGTTTTATTGATACACATTTTAGATGCAGGTAATATATCAGTGATGTTAGTGATGCAGTAAAGGAGTTATCATTAATATACGTGAAAAATACATGTTAGTGATGCAGGTATATTTTGGTTGATTAAATAACTCATTAATATAACTGAAAAGACAAGCATTTAAATAGGAAGTTTAATTAATTTCTCAGTGGCATAGGAGTGTAAATAAGTTGGAAAACTTAGGGTTATTTTTTAGTGGGTACTTCTCTTTTAATAATAGAGATATTTCTCAATGATGAAAATTTATTTTAGTGATTTTGTTAATTTAATTAAGATAATTTTGTTTTATTTAATTTACAAACATAAAAAATCAACTGTAAACTAAAAATATATAATTAAACAATATAATTCTGTGCTTTTTATAATTTATTTTTATTAAACTTAAATTTTATTTTTCAAATTTTTATATTTAATTTTATAAATTAAAATAATATATTATAAAAGTTGTTATTCTCTTTTAAATATTTATTTCTAATATTTAATAATAACTACGAATTTAATGAATTATTTCAAATTAATAGTCCAAAGATATTATAAGATTTTGTTAAATTAAAATAGGAAATACTAAAAAATAAATAGTACTATAGTAGAATATTATTTCGTGTGATAGTATATTCAACCCATATTTAAATGATATAATATATAAATATTATTTGAATAAAATAAAAAATATTAATGAAATAATCTAATGACTTTTTGTCAGTAAATAAAAATAAGACTATATTTTAATAGATTAGACTAGATTTTGACCCGCACTTTCAAAGCGCGGATTTATGTTCGATGTAAACTTTATATAATCGCATTTCCTATACATGTAGAATGTGGGATAGAATTTTTTAGTTCATTAATTTCATCAAACATAGTATTTTTAAAAATGTAGGATAATCTTTCGGTGAAAATTTTATATGACCGCATTTTTGTTTTATATAATAGACATGTGCATAAAATCCATAACTCGGCGTCTAAACTCAATCTAAACAAAACAATTTGGATCCGTAACAGGTCAAAAATCTAAAATATATCAGAAGGAATTTTGTAGGGTGGTACAAAATATATCTGAATCAAAGTGTTATTAGCCAGATCCGAACGAATTACCAAATAACCGAAACAAAATCTGAATCAATCTGAATGTCCAACTAATTATAAATATAAATATTTGAAACATAAATATCTAGTTTAAATATTCAGTTCTATATTTATTTTAAAATGATATTTAAAATTAATTATATAAACTTTAAATAAGTACTTTAAATATCTGTTTCTATAAAAATAAGTATCTTTTTTTTTAGTTTTATATTTTAGATTTCTAAACTAAGATAACTCGAATCCGAACGATATATAGTTACTTTATCGGTTTTATGATGTGTATAAATTAGAACCAAACTCGACGTGTTATATTTGAATCTGATACATACTTTACAAACATGCCTACTTACAACTTATGGCACCTATAATGTGATATAAATTGGATTTGATTCAAAATATTCGATCCGTATCCCAAAAGGTACTTGAACTCCCAAGTATAAATTAAATTATAATTTATATTTTTTAAAATTAAATTTATATTTGATAAATATTACGTCTGTTTATTGGAATAACCCGTAAAATTATGATCATAAAAATATCAATAATGACATGTTTCATCATATAATTAATACTAATAGTAGCTATTATTAATATTTAATTTATAAAAAATTATATATATAAACGATTTTAAGACTTTAGCTATGATAATTATATTATTATGTATTGGCGGAGGTTTGAAGAATTTGTTTATTATTATTCCGCGTATCAGTTACATATAATTAAATATTATTTTTAATAGCCTAATGTTTTAATTTAGATATGTATATTAAAATATAAAATTATTTCATTTTTAATATCTTATGGTAGTATTTTGTTATCATGTAAATGTAATTCATTTAGTTTATAATTTACAAAAAAATAGAATTAAGTAATTGTATAATTATTATTTAGCGTAATTGGTAATTACAAATATGAAATATTTATATATAAATATTATAAGAGGTTATTTCTTATTCTATAAATCAAAATGAGTTAATATTCATTTGTAGTTTAATTAAATATTATTTTACGTTTTTATTATTAAAATATTATTAAAACAATAAATATTTATTTTTAAAATAATAACAGATTAAAGATATTGTTAAAATATAATCTGAAAAATAGTTAAGAGTGTCTTTTTGATATCTTATTTTAAATATATTTAAATATTATAATAATATTATGTGTTTATTTAATAATAACTACGTTTGTTGTATGTAACATAACATAAAATTAGATAAATGTAATGTTTTAACCTAGACTACTTGCAAATAGATAAAATGTCCTTATGTTTTAATATTATTGATATAATATCTTCTTTTTTATTTAACCACTAATCATGTAGTATTTTTCTAATAGAAACATATACTTTTCTTCCTTCTAAAAAAGGTGGATTTATTAGAAAAAAAGTGACGGAAGAAGAAGTTATTTCACATTATACATGAAGTTGTTGGTTTTATGGTTTTTGATCCTTCATATGAAATCTTTGGAACATCACTACAATGAAGAATACAAAACAGTTAAGCGTCCAATTAAGCATCGGCAAGACATTTGGCGGTGTTTGGGCGTGGTGATTTCGTCATACGCAGCGATCAAATTGGAGGTTGCAATTTTTTTTTTTTTGAGTTTTGAATGTTTAAAATTGATATTTATGGCAGATCTATGTATTTGAAACCTAACTAATACGCAATAACAAAAAAATTTGATAATTTACAGGAAAATAGTTGATGGCCACCATGAAAATAGATTTACAGAGTCGAAACCCTAAAAAAGATTTTGGGGAAGATGATGAAAAAGTACAGTTATGCCACTAATTAAAAAGAAAAACTAAATCAAAAAATGCAAAAGAGCTTTTGTCTATTGAACCCGGGAACTAAGTGACTGAACCAACAACATATACCACCAGGCCATAAAAATGTAATGATATTTGTACCCACTTTATTAACTAAAAAACGGGTTCAACCAAATACACAGCATAATCGATTAGTTTTGATTCTTAATAGTTATCGTAAATGACATTTCTTGATTAGTTCCTGATTTATAGTCGTTTGTAATAGGAAACCAAAATCATTTTTTTCTTTACTCTACATTATTTTCATAAATATTAATATTGATATTGATACTTCATAGTAATACTTTATTTTCATAAATATTATTACATTACAAAAATTATTTCTTACTTGGAAAATTATATATATTTTTCTTCATAATGTACACATTTAAAATATTATTTCTACGAAAATGAATTTTAAATTTATACACAATGCAAAGGCTAAAATTAATCTAATTTTAATTGTGTAAAATATTAGTTGTTTGCATATATTCAACATAGTTAGAAAAAATTATATTACATTTAAATAGGTGTGGTGTTTAGATCACTTTTTGGGTTCTATTCGGGTTTTCGAGTTAAAAGATTTCAACCTATTTTGAATTTATAAATTTCATTTTGAGTTTGGTTCAGATCTTTACGGGGTAGATTCGGTTCGGATATTCGGATACCTAAAATATTTTGTTTCAGAACGGATTCGGTTCCTATTTTCTAAATACCAAAATTTTGAATCCATTCAGATATTTAGCCAGTTCAGTTCGAAATTTGTACTACTTTTTCTAATTGGATTTGTAAATAGAAAAATTAAATTTCTTGACAATAAACAAAAAATACACCCGCCATTAGAAAGAACATGTCAAAATCTAGTAAACCTCTTAAATCTTAATCAAAACTTCATATCAAAACGCTAATTTAAATTTTACTTTTTTTCTATAAAGACGAATTATATTTTGATAGACAATAAAAACAGAGCATATTTATATCTATACTAAAAACCACCAATATAATGATCACATTCTTACAGTTAAGAATATATTATAACCACAAATAGCCATAATTTTACAATTTCACCATTTTGTTTTATGTAAGTTTCGCATATATTAACTTCCCCATATAATGACAATATACGATAAGTATTATGATTTTCACAGGGAGCTCCAGTACAGATACTGGAGAAATAGAGTGTGCAGTAAAGAAAACCTTCTCCTTTCTCATGGCCAGAATGTTCACTCCGACTGCCCAACTTCGCATCCTACGTGAGGTTAACCTTTCAATTTTCATGACAAGTTTCAAGCGTAGCTGAACCTAAAAGCAACATCATAAATATAATTGAACACATGGATGGTTTCTTACTATCTTTTTGGTAATCTTATCGTCTAGAGAGACAAAGGGAAAAATCCCCCTATATATTAAAAGAGAAGTCACTTTAATGAATTTTGCTTACGTGTCATTCATAGGTGCAATGTAGAATTAATTCTCTTAATTTGATTGGTTGTTGACATTTAAATTTTTATTTATTTAATTAAAGTTTTTAAAAGGAAACTAATCCTAGAATTACCTAATCTAATATATATTACCAAACAAACAATTAACAATATTAAATACATATGATTAATAGAATTTGTTTATAGAAACAATTAAATATCACATATTCAATTATAAAAAATTAGAATATACATATAAATACATATTAAATTATGGAAATAAGTATATAAACGATTTTAATTTTGTTCTATTAATAGTGGATAAAATATCATACATTACAGAAAACTAATAATATTATACTTATTTCCATAATTTAATATGTATTTATATGTATATTCTAATTTTTTATAATTGAAAACGAAGCAGAGTATTAATATGTAATTTAATATGTATTTACTTATTTCCATAATTTAATATGTACTTATGGTTAGATCCACTAGCAACTCCTTAATATATGATTTTGACATTTAAAACCCCCAACTGAAAGCATATTGTACCACAGATATCAACTGGACACATTGTCCATGGCGGCCCATGTCCAAATCAATATGGTCACGCCCAAATCCGTCTGAAATATTTTTTGTCCAAATGGGCTACGTTCAGATACGCCCAAAGTCCAATGGACAAAACCAAATGGACATGGGCCGCCCATGGACTAAAAATATCTAAGATTAATATTGAGCAAAAAATCTCAAATCTCACTTTCTCCGTCTCTCTAGTCTCGACTCTCTCTCTCTCTTGTGATTCGCCTTGTCTCTCCATCTCGATCTCCTCTCTCTTCTTCGATTCGCTTCATGTCTCTTCTCACTCACTCTCTCGTTTAGCTTAGGATTCTTCGGTGGGTTTGCGATTTGATTCTCGTTTAGCTTAGGATTCTTCGATGGATTACTGGTTCATGATGATTCTCGTTTAGTTTATGGTTCTTCGAGTGTTTGTAAGCTTGATTCCCTGTGTTTTCATCCATATTTCTGAGTGTTGAATATCTCATTTGTTTGTAATGATTTTGCTTACATATTTAGGTGATTTTGAAGAAGAAGAAATTGAGATAAGTGAGTGAATGAAGCACAGAAGCTTAAGTTTATGACTGAAGTTTAATTAAAGTTTTATATGACATTTCAAATTTGTACATCTTTTAAATTGAAAATTAGACTTTTTACATTAAATAGACATCTGGACTCCATAGACAGTCCAACTGGTCATGGTCTTATTTGGATATGGTCTATTTGGACATGGTCCTATTTGGACTCGGACAAAAAACGCCCAAAAAAAATAGGCCTATCTGGACACGCCCAAATCCACCCAGTCCGTCTAATTGACATCCCTAATTGTACTTGAGATATGATCACATATACATCAGCAAATTTCACTATAATTACTTGAGGTTATCGAAATATATTTCTCCCTGGGAATTGTAATAGTAATAAAGTCACAACATTGGTTAATTGTTAAAATCATTTTTGTAAAAATCGAATAACAAAACACCTGAAACATGAGAAAAGAATCTCGAAGATGTACTAAAATGACTTTGGTTTGAAAAACAACATATGAGCCTGTCAAGTGACATACACAAGTCCAAATTATATATGTCTCAAGTAAGATATACAGGCCCACAATATATGTACGAGATGGATTACATCCCTCTACAAGGCACATCTAACAATGGATTCAGGCCACTTAGTCAGATTGGTTCAACTTTACTAAGTTACAATCAGCTCGACATCTGCATTCGGCTCTGCGGTTTAACTTTACTCTGCGCCACGAATTGGTTTCAACAGTCTGCTCGGCCTATAAAACATAGCTTGACCCATTAGATCAGAATACCTAGGGAGAACATAAGAAGAGGTTATCTATAAAAGGATGAGAGCAACAAAATAGAAAAAGGAGACTAGAACATACACAGAGATTGGCAGCTAGAAATTAGAGATTTACTCTCTTGCTTTCCTAGCCGACTTTTAATTTCCTGGCCAATCTAGACGAACATCTGTAAGTTTTCTCATGCTCTCACACTTTGTAAATTGTTACTCTCTTATGATAATTTAAACACCTTCAAAATAATCAACCGTCGAGTTTTATTTTTCTGGACGATTTTTGCAGATTCAATAATATACATATGTCTAGTTTAACAAAAAAAACTATGTGTCTAGCCTTGAAGAAGCATATATATCATTTTAATAGTTAATTTACAATTTTTTAAAGAACATTTCAAAATTAATTAAAAATATCTTCAAGGATGGCTGAAACTTATTCGTTTTGGATAAAAACAGTGTAGGTAGAATTATCTAGTCAGGAAATATTAAAGTTCACAATTTTGGGAAATATCTTTATTTTTAAAAAAATTATAAGAAAAATAGAAGTTTTATTAAAAATAAAATATTAACATATGAATTACATTGAAATGTATTTGTATATCAAGATACAGGACCCTTAGTTGTTTAGGGAAAAAAAAATCTTATCCAGCAAATTTTACCAAGTTCATACAGAAAGCCTATTTTATAGCTTTAATAAATTAATATACATAAAATTATTTTCTCCTTTTAAGATTTAATACTAGATAAGTTTATTGTGAAAATTAAATTTTCAGTAATAATTTCAAAAATATTTTAGAAATATAGTTTTATATCTGTTTTAGACCATTTGAAAAATAATATTAAAATCCAAAATCGTTAATAATTTAAAGGATATCAACATTGTATATAAATTGTTAACCTCGAGAGTCCTCCAAAGTCCCTTATTTGTTCTCACTGACAGTTATATCTTTCTAGTTTTCTTATAGTTCATTCTTTTGATATTTCAGTACTCCAAGATCAATGAGTGATAGATATAAGCCTCCAAGGAAACAACTTCCTAAAAGATCTCTGTTACCTGAGCCATCTGGAGATAGTTCAACAGATGATGAAGCAAACAAAGGTGAGAGAAAATTCCCCTTTAAAGCTCTTCTCATGACAGCCCGCTCATATGCAACAGAGGCCAAAGTTAACCAGACTGATGAAAAGCCGTCCTCCAGTGGGGGATCAATGAAGGCCAGTTCTGATTAACGTGTCTTCCCCAGAAGAACCTTCATGCTTATCCTCTATTTCTTATCTTTTATTTTCTGGAATTTATTTCGTAATTTAATTTTTGTTTTAAGTTGTAATCTGCATGCTGGGAAGTCTTATGGGTTTTGGTAACCTCAACCTAATATTTTTATCTTTCTATAAATGTTATCAATTATATTTCCTGAACTCTTTAGATTGGCTTAGCAGAACTCTCACATCTAGTCAATCGTTGTCATTTGTATTTGCGGCTTGCATTCTTGTAAGTGGTTGACAAAGGCTGGTTATGACTACATGAGGATCAATTAATAAGGCATCATCTTCTGATTTGATTGTCTCATTAACGACCATGTTAGATGGAGCTTCCTCCATAATCTTTTCGTAACATGGAGCAAGGATATCCCCTACTAGTGACGAAAAACTAGGTGTAGAATGGGCAAGAAGTACCTCTTCAGTTTGTAATGATCTTTTCCTCGTAGAGTGGCTGCATGAGCTTAACCATTAGTAGATAAAAGAAATGATGAAACTGCCTTATGATATACTCAGTTTGATACTCTGGACTCTAAAATAGAAGAATTTTGGAAGGGATTATTATCTCCAGATTGAAATGTAACAGAAATAACAAGCTGGCGAATCCAATAGTGAACTTTCTGAGTGAGAAAACATAATAAGCACAATGTTACAAATCTTAATGGATGCATATAAATTTAGTGACGAAATACATCTATTTTACGAGTTATGGATACATGCACCCTCTCTCTATTAAATTCGTCCCTGGAAATAGAAGATNATTATCTCCAGATTGAAATGTAACAGAAATAACAAGCTGGCGAATCCAATAGTGAACTTTCTGAGTGAGAAAACATAATAAGCACAATGTTACAAATCTTAATGGATGCATATAAATTTAGTGACGAAATACATCTATTTTACGAGTTATGGATACATGCACCCTCTCTCTATTAAATTCGTCCCTGGAAATAGAAGATACAAAATTCCTTAGATGTTTAGTTACCTTCTAATAAAATAAATATGGTACATATCCAGCAAATATTACCAAGATTCTATAGAAATCTTATTTTCCATGTTTTATTATATAAAATATATACACCTAGAACTGGTTTAAAAATATAATACTATATACATTTATTGTCAAATTAAAATCTATGTTTTCAGTACTAATTTACAAAGATTCTATAAAACAAAATTTCATATATATTCTAGGAAATTTCAGGTATTCAGATCCATTGCCTCTTTTTAGATTGATATTTATCTTTTTTTTTTAATTTATATCTAAATAATTATTAAGGAATAATCTAATTTAGTATTAATAGTTTGTTTTAGTGTTATTGTTGTGTAACCAGTTGGGCAATTCAAAACATTAGTTGATTGTTAAAATCATTTTTTTTTCCGTAAAAATTAAATAACAAAACACCTGTAACATCAGAAAAAATCTCTAGGATGTACCAAAAAAACTTTGATTTGAAAATAACATATGAGCCTGTCAAGGGACATACACAAACCCAAATTATATGTCTCAAGTGACATATACAGGCCCATGATATATGTATGAGATGGATTACAATCCCCCTATAAGGCCCATCTAACAAAGGATTCAGGCCACTTAGTCAGCTCGGTTCAACTTTACTCAGTTACAATCAGCACGACATCTCCATTCGGCTGTGAGGTTTGACTTTACTCTACCCAACAAGTTGGTCAACAGCCTGACTATTCAGCCTAAAAAACGTAGCTCGGCCCATTAGATCAGAATACCTAGGGAGAACAGAAGAAGAGGTTTATCTATAAAAAGAGGATGAGAGCGACCAAATAGAAAAAAGATACTTGAACACACACACAGATTGGCGGCTAGAAATTAGGGATTTACTCTATTGCTTTCCTTGCCAACTCGAAGTTTTCGGCTAGTTCAGACGAACATCGGTATGTTTTCTCATGTTCTCACACTCTCTAAGCTGTTACTCTTTACTGATCATTAAAACGCCTTCAAAATAATCCCCAATCGAGTTTTGTTTTTCTGGCCGATCAGAACTCAGATTCAACAATATACACATGTTTAGTTTAACAAAAAAAAAAAACTTTGTGTCCAGCCTTGAAGAAGCATATATATCATTTTACTATTTAATTTATAAATTTTATAAATAACCATTTTAAAATTAATTAAAAATATCTTCAAGGATGGCTGGAACTTTTCGTTTAGGCTATAAATAGTGTAGGTAGATTTATCTAGTCAGGAAATATAAAAATCCACAATTTTGAGAAAATATCTTTATTTTTATAAAATTATAAGAACAAATGGAAGTATTATTAAAAATAACATTTTAAAATATGAATTATATTGAAATGTATCTGAATAACAAGATACAGATCCCCTTAGTTGTTTAGTCACCTTCAAATAAAATAAATATGGAAAAAAATATTATCCAGCAAATTTTACCAAACTCATACAGAAAGCCTATTTTATAGTTTTAATAAATAAATATACATAAATTATAGTCTACTTTAAAAATTTAATAATAGATAAATTATTGTTAAAATTATGGTTTCAGTAAAAATTCCAAATATATTTTAGAAATATAGTTTTATATCTGTTTTAGACCATTTGAAATAAATATTAAAATCCAAAATCGTTAATAATTTTCAGAGAGTTATCAATTAAAGGATATCAATATTGTATATAAATTGCTAACCCCGACAGTCCTCCAAAGGCCCTTATTTGTTCTCATTGACAGTTATATCTTTCTTGCTCTCTTATAGTTCATTCTTTTGATATTCCAGTACTCCAAGATCAATGAGTGATAGATATAAGCCTCCAAGGAAACAACTTCCCAAAAGATCTCTGTTACCTGAGCCATCTGGAGATAGTTCAACAGATGATGAATCAAACAAAGGTGAGAAAAAATCCCCCTATAAAGCTCTTCTCATAAGAGCTCGGTCATATGCAACAAGAGACAATGAAGAAAACAAAGTTGCGAGAGAAGTCCCCTTACAAGGTCCTTTCCTGAGACCTTCGGTACCTGAACTATCTAGTGATGATGATGATTCAGCAGACAGTGACTCCGCAAATTCGGACAGTGAGTACTCAACAAGTTCAGAAGAGTTAGAGGTGACTTCAAATAACAGCAGTGATGAGGAAACCGAGAATGATCCAGTCAGTGAGTACTCAACAAGTTCAGAAGAGTTAGAAGTGACTTAAAGTAAAAACAATGATGCCGAAAACGAGCCGCCGAACAAGAAGAGAAGACTGCATAGGAAGAGCTTTACCCCACGAAGGATTATTCCCCCAGAGGCTGAACTTAACCAGACTGATGCAAAGCCGTCCTCCAGTGGGGGATCAAAAAAGGCCAGTTCTGATTAACGTGTCTGCCCCAGAAGAACCTTCATGCTTATTCTCTATTTCTTATCTTTTATTTTCTGGAATTTATTTCATAATTTGGTTTTTGTTTAAGGTTGTAATCTGCATGCTGGGAATTTCATA
>CAKOAT010258487.1:265606-289965 GCA_932364175.1 Eruca vesicaria subsp. sativa | reverse complement strand
AGTTACCTTCTAATAAAATAAATATGGTACATATCCAGCAAATATTACCAAGCTTATATAGAAATCTTATATTCCATGTTTTAATATATAAAATATATACACCTAGAACTGGTTTAAAAATATAATACTATATACATTTATTGTCAAATTAAAATCTATGTTTTCAGTACTAATTTACAAAGATTCTATAAAAAAAAAATTTCATATATATTCTAGGCAATTTCAGGTATTCATATCCATTGCCTCTTTTTAGATTGATATTTATCTTTTTTTTTAATATATATCTAAATAATTATTAAGGAATAATCTAATTTAGTATTGGTAGTTTGGTTTAGTGTTATTGTTGTGTAACCAGTTGGGCAATTCAAAACATTGGTTGATTGTTAAAATCATTTTTTTTTTGTAAAAATTAAATAACAAAACACCTGTAACATCAGAAAAAATCTCTAGGATGTACCAAAAAAACTTTGATTTGAAAATAGCATATGAGCCTGTCAAGGGACATACACAAACCCAAATTATATGTCTCAAGTGACATATACAGGCCCATGTTATATGTATGAGATGGATTACAATCCCTCTACAAGGCCCATCTAACAAAGGATTCAGGCCACTTAGTCAGCTCAGTTAAAATTTACTCAGTTACAATCAGCGCGACATCTGCATTCGGCTGTGAGGTTTAACTTTACTCTACGCCACAAGTTGGTCAACAGCCTGACTATTCAGCCTAAAAAACGTAGCTCGGCCCATTAGATCAGAATACCTAGGGCGAACAGAAGAAGAGGTTTATCTATTAAAAGAGGATGAGAGCGACCAAATAGAAAAAAGATACTTGAAAACACACACAGATTGGCGGCTAGAAATTAGGGATTTACTCTATTGCTTTCCTTGCCAACTCGAAGTTTTCGGCTAGTTCAGACGAACATCGGTATGTTTTCTCATGTTCTCACACTCTCTAAGCTGTTACTCTTTTCTGATCATTAAAACGCCTTCAAAATAATCCATAATCGAGTTTTGTTTTTCTGGCCGATCAGAACACAGATTCAACAATATACACATGTCTAGTTTAACAAAAAAAAAAAACTTTGTGTCCAGCCTTGAAGAAGCATATATATCATTTTACTATTTAATTTATAAATTTTATAAAGAACCATTTTAAAATTAATTAAAAATATCTTCAAGGATGGCTGGAACTTTTCGTTTAGGCTATAAATAGTGTAGGTAGATTTATCTAGTCAGGAAATATAAAAATCCACAATTTTGGGAAAATATCTTTATTTTTGTAAAATTATAAGAACAAATGGAAGTATTATTAAAAATAACATTTTAAAATATGAATTACATTGAAATGTATCTGAATAACAAGATACAGATCCCCTTAGTTGTTTAGTCACCTTCAAATAAAATAAATATGGAAAAAATATTATCCAGCAAATTTTACCAAACTCATACAGAAAGCCTATTTTATAGTTTTAATAAATAAATATACATAAATTATAGTCTACTTTAAAAATTTAATACTAGATAAATTATTGTTAAAATTATGGTTTCAGTAAAAATTCCAAATATATTTTAGAAATATAGTTTTATATCTGTTTTAGACCATTTGAAATATATATTAAAATCCAAAATCGTTAATAATTTTCAGAGAGTTATCAATTAAAGGATATAATTATTGTATATAAATTGCTAACCTCGAGAGTCCTCCAAAGGCCCTTATTTGTTCTCATTGACAGTTATTTTTTTCTTGCTCTCTTATAGTTCATTCTTTTGATATTCCAGTACTCCAAGATCAATGAGTGATAGATATAAGCCTCCAAGGAAACAACTTCCCAAAAGATCTCTGTTACCTGAGCCATCTGGAGATAGTTCAACAGATGATGAATCAAACAAAGGGGAGAAAAAATCCCCCTATAAAGCTCTTCTCATAAGAGCTCGGTCATATGCAACAAGAGACAATGAAGAAAACAAAGTTGCGAGAGAAGTCCCCTTACAAGGTCCTTTCATGAGACCTTCGGTACCTGAACTATTTAGTGATGATGATGATTCAGCAGACAGTGACTCCGCAAGTTCGGACAGTGAGTACTCAACAAGTTCAGAAGAGTTAGAGGTGACTTCAAATAACAGCAGTGATGAGGAAACCGAGAATGATCCAGTCAGTGAGTACTCAACAAGTTCAGAAGAGTTAGAAGTGACTCAAAGTAAAAAAAATGATGCCGAAAACGATCCGCCGAACAAGAAGAGAAGACTGCATAGGAAGACCTTTACCCCCACGAAGGATTAATCCCCCAGAGGCTGAACTTAACCAGACTGATGCAAAGCCGTCCTCCAGTGGGGGATCAAAAAAGGCCAGTTCTGATTAACGTGTCTGCCCCAGAAGAACCTTCATGCTTATTCTCTATTTCTTATCTTTTATTTTCTGGAATTTATTTCATAATTTGGTTTTTGTTTAAGGTTGTAATCTGCATGCTGGGAATTTCATANTCAGACCATTTGTTATTCCTTCCATTTTGGTCTTCTAAAAAGACAAGATCGACACTAACTCAATATGTGACTGAAAAAAACTCCAGTCCCTATCCAGATTTTTGGATGAACACCAATGTTTTTGAATGAAAGTCAAATTTTTTTCATAAATATATAAACCTTGGTTACATCCAGTGCATCTTTTGTTTTAATATTTTTTCCACTTTTTATCGATTAACCTAGGTATCTCGAGATCTATGGAAGAGGTTCTAATCCTCAAGGGAGGTGTAGCCTACAAATAGATTTTCTCTCCGGATATGTAAATGGCCCGTAAGCAGGGACCCATATCCCTGTAAATGTCCAGAATAATATGAATTAGTTTCACACAACATGTGAATCGAAGTTGAAACGTGTTGGTGTCCCAAACCTTTCCCTTACCACCTAACCACAAGATTCCGGGTTCTTTGATTGTTTTCCAGAAAATAAATAAATCAAAAAGATTTTCTATCTATCTATAAGTATTTGGAATAGTGAACCTAATTAAAAGAATTTATGTTGCTGATATTCTTGTGCCAGCCGCATATCGCACGTTAATCTGATAGAGCTTTACGTTTTTTCAGAAACCATATATTTTCTCGTGTGTTGAGTTAGGTTCTTTGGTTTGGTTCCCTCCATTTGACTTAATCTTAGTTCAAATGACATAGTTCAATAATGTTCATTTGTATATATACGGCTTAGTTTTGATTGTATAATTTTAATCAAATGGAGAATTTTTCTGTAGTTACTATTGACCTAAGTGAATCTCCCATAATGCTGAAAAATGGTCGGGCATTTTTCATGCATTTCCCCCAAACAGCAAACTGACTTGATGATAATGTTAGGTTACTACACAGTGCTTGACCTAAGGCTGAGACACGCTTGAAAAATGTGTCCTTGATTATTCTCGTTACCAGAATTAGAGGGTTCATTTGTACCATTTACACATTTCTAACAGAAAATTTAGCGCTTTATGCATTTTTAGTATTAATTTCACATAAATAATATANGTAACCTCAACCTAATATTTTTATCTTTCTATAAATGTTATCAATTATATTTCCTGAACTCTTTGGATTGGCTTAGCAGAACTCTCACATCTAGTCAATCGTTGTCATTTGTATTTGCGGCTTGCATTCTTGTGAGTGGTTGACAAAGGCTGGTTGTGACTACATGAGGATCAATTAATAAGGCATCATCTTCTGATTTGATTGTCTCATTAACGACCATGTTAGATAGAGCTTCCTCCATAATCTTTTCGTAACATAGAGCAAGGATATCCCCTGCTAATGATGAAAAACTAGGTGTAGAATGGGCAAGAAGTACCTCTTCAGTTTGTAATGATCTTTTCCTCGTAGAGTGACTGCATGAGCTTAACCATTAGTAGATAAAAGAAATGATGAAACTGCCTTATGATATACTCATTCTGATACTTGGACTCTAATAGAAGAACTTTGGAAGGATGATTATCTCCAGATTGAAATGTAACAGAAATAACAAGCTGGCGAATCCAATAGTGAACTTTCTGAGTGAGAAAACATAATAAGCACAATGTTACAAATCTTAATGGATGCATATAAATTTAGTGACGAAATACATCTATTTTACGAGTTATGGATACATGCACCCTCTCTCTATTAAATTCGTCCCTGGAAATAGAAGATNAGTTACCTTCTAATAAAATAAATATGGTACATATCCAGCAAATATTACCAAGCTTATATAGAAATCTTATATTCCATGTTTTAATATATAAAATATATACACCTAGAACTGGTTTAAAAATATAATACTATATACATTTATTGTCAAATTAAAATCTATGTTTTCAGTACTAATTTACAAAGATTCTATAAAAAAAAAAATTCATATATATTCTAGGCAATTTCAGGTATTCAGATCCATTGCCTCTTTTTAGATTGATATTTATCTTTTTTTTTTAATATATATCTAAATAATTATTAAGGAATAATCTAATTTAGTATTGGTAGTTTGTTTTAGTGTTATTGTTGTGTAACCAGTTGGGCAATTCAAAACATTGGTTGATTGTTAAAATCATTTTTTTTTTTGTAAAAATTAAATAACAAAACACCTGTAACATCAGAAAAAATCTCTAGGATGTACCAAAAAAACTTTGATTTGAAAATAGCATATGAGCCTGTCAAGGGACATACACAAACCCAAATTATATGTGTCAAGTGACATATACAGGCCCATGATATATGTATGAGATGGATTACAATCCCTCTACAAGGCCCATCTAACAAAGGATTCAGGCCACTTAGTAAGCTCGGTTCAACTTTACTCAGTTACAATCAGCGCGACATCTGCATTCGGCTGTGAGGTTTGACTTTACTCTACGCCACAAGTTGGTCAACAGCCTGACTATTCAGCCTAAAAAACGTAGCTCGGCCCATTAGATCAGAATACCTAGGGCGAACAGAAGAAGAGGTTTATCTATAAAAAGAGGATGAGAGCGACCAAATAGAAAAAAGATACTTGAAAACACATACAGATTGGCGGCTAGAAATTAGGGATTTACTCTATTGCTTTCCTTGCCAACACGAAGTTTTCGGCTAGTTCAGACGAACATCGGTATGTTTTCTCATGTTCTCACACTCTCTAAGCTGTTACTCTTTTCTGATCATTAAAACGCCTTCAAAATAATCCACAATCGAGTTTTGTTTTTCTGGCCGATCAGAACTCAGATTCAACAATATACACATGTCTAGTTTAACAAAAAAAAAAAACTTTGTGTCCATCCTTGAAGAAGCATATATATCATTTTACTATTTAATTTATAAATTTTATAAAGAACCATTTTAAAATTAATTAAAAATATCTTCAAGGATGGCTGGAACTTTTCGTTTAGGCTATAAATAGTGTAGGTAGATTTATCTAGTCAGGAAATATAAAAATCCACAATTTTGGGAAAATATCTTTATTTTTATAAAATTATAAGAACAAATGGAAGTATTATTAAAAATAACATTTTAAAATATGAATTACATTGAAATGTATCTGAATAACAAGATACAGATCCCCTTAGTTGTTTAGTCACCTTCAAATAAAATAAATATGGAAAAAAATATAATCCAGCAAATTTTACCAAACTCATACAGAAAGCCTATTTTATAGTTTTAATAAATAAATATACATAAATTATAGTCTACATTAAAAATTTAATACTAGATAAATTATTGTTAAAATTATGGTTTCAGTAAAAATTCCAAATATATTTTAGAAATATAGTTTTATATCTGTTTTAGACCATTTGAAATAAATATTAAAATCAAAAATCGTTAATAATTTTCAGAGAGTTATCAATTAAAGGATATCAATATTGTATATAAATTGCTAACCCCGAGAGTCCTCCAAAGGCCCTTATTTGTTCTCATTGACAGCTATATCTTTCTTGCTCTCTTATAGTTCATTCTTTTTATATTCCAGTACTCCAAGATCAATGAGTGATAGATATAAGCCTCCAAGGAAACAACTTCCCAAAAGATCTCTGTTACCTGAGCCATCTGGAGATAGTTCAACAGATGATGAATCAAACAAAGGTGAGAGAAAAGCCCCCTATAAAGCTCTTCTCATAAGAGCTCGGTCATATGCAACAAGAGACAATGAAGAAAACAAAGTTGCGAGAGAAGTCCCCTTACAAGGTCCTTTCATGAGACCTTCGGTACCTGAACTATCTAGTGATGATGATGATTCAGCAGACAGTGACTCCGCAAGTTCGGACAGTGAGTACTCAACAAGTTCAGAAGAGTTAGAGGTGACTTCAAATAACAGCAGTGATGAGGAAACCGAGAATGATCCAGTCAGTGAGTACTCAACAAGTTCAGAAGAGTTAGAAGTGACTCAAAGTAAAAAAAATGATGCCGAAAACGAGCCGCCGAACAAGAAGAGAAGACTGCATAGGAAGAGCTTTACCCCACGAAGGATTATTCCCCCAGAGGCTGAACTTAACCAGACTGATACAAAGCCGTCCTCCAGTGGGGGATCAAAAAAGGCCAGTTCTGATTAACGTGTCTGCCCCAGAAGAACCTTCATGCTTATTCTCTATTTCTTATCTTTTATTTTCTGGAATTTATTTCATAATTTGGTTTTTGTTTAAGGTTGTAATCTGCATGCTGGGAATTTCATATAATAAAGTTTTTCATTTCAACCTCAATAGTCNCTGATTAACGTGTCTGCCCCAGAAGAACCTTCATGCTTATTCTCTATTTCTTATCTTTTATTTTCTGGAATTTATTTCATAATTTGGTTTTTGTTTAAGGTTGTAATCTGCATGCTGGGAATTTCATATAATAAAGTTTTTCATTTCAACCTCAATAGTCTTGAGAAAGCTAGAAAAATATTGTTTTGGGTGTAATATCCAAACTTCAAACCATAAAGGCAGACCATTTGTTATTCCTTCCATTATGGTCTTCTAAAAAGACAAGATCGACACTAACTCAATATGTGACTGAAAAAAACTCCAGTCCCTATCCAGATTTTTGGATGAACACCAATGTTTTTAAATGAAAGTCAAATTTTTTTCATAAATATATAAACCTTGGTTACATCCAGTGCATCTTTTGTTTTAATATTTTTTTCACTTTTTATCGATTAACCTAGGTATCTCGAGATCTATGGAAGAGGTTCTAATCCTCCAGGGAGGTGTAGCCTACAAATAGATTTTCTCTCCGGATATGTAAATGGCCCGTAAGCAGGGACCCATATCCCTGTAAATGTCCAGAATAATATGAATTAGTTTCACACAACATGTGAATCGAAGTTGAAATGTGTTGGTGTCCCAAACCTTTCCCTTACCACCTAACCACAAGATTCCGGGTTCTCTGATTGTTTTCCAGAAAATAAATAAATCAAAAAGATTTTCTATCTATCTATCTATAAGTATTTGGAAGAGTGAACCTAATTAAAAGAATTTATGTTGCTGATAGTCTTGTGCCAGCCGCATATCGCACGTTAATCTGATAGAGCTTTACGTTTTTTCAGAAACCATATATTTTCTCGTGTGTTGAGTTAGGTTCTTTGGTTTGGTTCCCTCCATTTGACTTAATCTTAGTTCAAATGACATAGTTCAATAATGTTCATTTGTATATATATACGGCTTAGTTTTGATTGTATAATTTTAATCAAATGGAGAATTTTTCTGTAGTTTCTATTAACCTAAGTGAATCTCCCATAATGCTGAAAAATGGTCGGGCATTTTTCATGCATTTCCCCAAACAGCAAACTGACTTGATGATAATGTTAGGTTACTACACAGTGCTTGACCTAAGGCTGAGACACGCTTGAAAAATGTGTCCTTGATTATTCTCGTTACCAGAATTAGAGGGTTCATTTGTACCATTTACACATTTCTANCACGCTTGAAAAATGTGTCCTTGATTATTCTCGTTACCAGAATTAGAGGGTTCATTTGTACCATTTACACATTTCTAACAGAAAATTTAGCGCTTTATGCATTTTTAGTATTAATTTCACATAAATAATATATTTAGATAACTAAAAACAATCAAAGTAAAAATGTTCATAATGAAGAGTTATAATAAAGGGATGCAACCATCAAAAATAATAGTTTTAAGACATTAATGTTTCTAAAGAAGCAAAGTTACTTAGATGGAAGATCAATACATTTTTTCTACTAGTTTCATGTATTAAATTAAGTGTACTTGATATAGATTTAAGGCAATAGAGTTTGTTATAAGTTTGATGGAGATCTTAAAATAGTATAACATTTGCAGTCGAAAAAGAGCTGAATAACACATTAAGCTAGAGATTGAAATACGGCCAGCAAGTCTTATGGGTTTTGGTAACCTCAACCTAATATTATTATCTTTCTATAAATGTTATCAATTATATTTCCTGAACTCTTTGGATTGGCTTAGCAGAAATCTCACATCTAGTCAATCGTTGTCATTTGTATTTGCGGCTTGCATTCTTGTGAGTGGTTGACAAAGGCTGGTTGTGACTACATGAGGATCAATTAATAAGGCATCATCTTCTGATTTGATTGTCTCATTAACGACCATGTTAGATGGAGCTTCCTCCATAATCTTTTCGTAACATGGAGAAAGGATATCCCCTGCTAATGATGAAAAACTAGGTGTAGAATGGGCAAGAAGTACCTCTTCAGTTTGTAATGATCTTTTCCTCGTAGAGTGACTGCATGAGCTTAACCATTAGTAGATAAAAGAAATGATGAAACTGCCTTATGATATACTCATTCTGATAATTGGACTCTAATAGAAGAACTTTGGAAGGATGATTATCTCCAGATTGAAATGTAACAGAAATAACAAGCTGTCGAATACAATAGTGAACTTTCTGAGTGAGAAAACATAATAAGCACAATGTTACAAATCTTAATGGATGCATATAAATTTAGTGACGAAATACAACTATTTTACGAGTTATGGATACATGCACCCTCTCTCTATTAAATTCGTCCCTGGAAATAGAAGATACAAAATTCCTTAGATGTTTAGTTACCTTCTAATAAAATAAATATGGTACATATCCAGCAAATATTACCAAGCTTATATAGAAATCTTATATTCCATGTTTTAATATATAAAATATATACACCTAGAACTGATTTAAAAATATAATACTATATACATTTATTGTCAAATTAAAATCTATGTTTTCAGTACTAATTTACAAAGATTCTATAAAAAAAAAAATTTCATATATATTCTAGGCAATTTCAGGTATTCAGATCCATTGCCTCTTTTTAGATTGATATTTATCTTTTTTTAAAATATATATCTAAATAATTATTAAGGAATAATCTAATTTAGTATTGGTAGTTTGTTTTAGTGTTATTGTTGTGTAACCAGTTGGGCAATTCAAAACATTGGTTGATTGTTAAAATCATTTTTTTTTTTTGTAAAAATTAAATAACAAAATACCTGTAACATCAGAAAAAATCTCTAGGATGTACCAAAAAAACTTTGATTTGAAAATAGCATATGAGCCTGTCAAGGGACATACACAAACCCAAATTATATGTGTCAAGTGACATATACAGGCCCATGATATATGTATGAGATGGATTACAATCCCTCTACAAGGCCCATCTAACAAAGGATTCAGGCCACTTAGTAAGCTCGGTTCAACTTTACTCAGTTACAATCAGCGCGACATCTGCATTCGGCTGTGAGGTTTGACTTTACTCTACGCCACAAGTTGGTCAACAGCCTGACTATTCAGCCTAAAAAACGTAGCTCGGCCCATTAGATCAGAATACCTAGGGCGAACAGAAGAAGAGGTTTATCTATAAAAAGAGGATGAGAGCGACCAAATAGAAAAAAGATACTTGAAAACACACACAGATTGGCGGCTAGAAATTAGGGATTTACTCTATTGCTTTCCTTGCCAACTCGAATTTTTCGGCTAGTTCAGACGAACACTCTCTAAGCTGTTACTCTTTTCTGATCATTAAAACGCCTTCAAAATAATCCACAATCGAGTTTTGTTTTTCTGGCCGATCAGAACTCAGATTCAACAATATACACATGTCTAGTTTAACAAAAAAAAAAAACTTTGTGTCCAGCCTTGAAGAAGCATATATATCATTTTACTATTTAATTTATAAATTTTATAAAGAACCATTTTAAAATTAATTAAAAATATCTTCAAGGATGGCTGGAACTTTTCGTTTAGGCTATAAATAGTGTAGGTAGATTTATCTAGTCAGGAAATATAAAAAATCCACAATTTTGGGAAAATATCTTTATTTTTATAAAATTATAAGAACAAATGGAAGTATTATTAAAAATAACATTTTAAAATATGAATTACATTGAAATGTATCTGAATAACAAGATACAGATCCCCTTAGTTGTTTAGTCACCTTCAAATAAAATAAATATGGAAAAAGATATTATCCAGCAAATTTTACCAAACTCATACAGAAAGCCTATTTTATAGTTTTAATAAATAAATATACATAAATTATAGTCTACTTTAAAAATTTAATAATAGATAAATTATTGTTAAAATTATGGTTTCAGTAAAAATTCCAAATATATTTTAGAAATATAGTTTTATATCTGTTTTAGACCATTTGAAATAAATATTAAAATCCAAAATCGTTAATAATTTTCAGAGAGTTATCAATTAAAGGATATCAATATTGTATATAAATTGCTAACCCCGAGAGTCCTCCAAAGGCCCTTATTTGTTCTCATTGACAGTTATATCTTTCTTGCTCTCTTATAGTTCATTCTTTTGATATTCTAGTACTCCAAGATCAATGAGTGATAGATATAAGCCTCCAAGGAAACAACTTCCCAAAAGATCTCTGTTACCTGAGCCATCTGGAGATAGTTCAACAGATGATGAATCAAACAAAGGTGAGAGAAAATCCCCCTATAAAGCTCTTCTCATAAGAGCTCGGTCATATGCAACAAGAGACAATGAAGAAAACAAAGTTGCGAGAGAAGTCCCCTTACAAGGTCCTTTCATGAGACCTTCGGTACCTGAACTATCTAGTGATGATGATGATTCAGCAGACAGTGACTCCACAAGTTCGGACAGTGAGTACTCAACAAGTTCAGAAGAGTTAGAGGTGACTTCAAATAACAGCAGTGATGAGGAAACCGAGAATGATCCAGTCAGTGAGTACTCAACAAGTTCAGAAGAGTTAGAAGTGACTCAAAGTAAAAACAATGATGCCGAAAACGAGCCACCGAACAAGAAGAGAAGACTGCATAGGAAGAGCTTTACCCCACGAAGGATTATTCCCCCAGAGGCTGAACTTAACCAGACTGATACAAAGCCGTCCTCCAGTGGGGGATCATAAAAGGCCAGTTCTGATTAACGTGTCTGCCCCAGAAGAACCTTCATGCTTATTCTCTATTTCTTATCTTTTATTTTCTGGAATTTATTTCATAATTTGGTTTTTGTTTAAGGTTGTAATCTGCATGCTGGGAATTTCATATAATAAAGTTTTTCATTTCAACCTCAATAGTCTTGAGAAAGCTAGAAAAATATTGTTTTNTCAGACCATTTGTTATTCCTTCCATTTTGGTCTTCTAAAAAGACAAGATCGACACTAACTCAATATGTGACTGAAAAAAACTCCAGTCCCTATCCAGATTTTTGGATGAACACCAATGTTTTTGAATGAAAGTCAAATTTTTTTCATAAATATATAAACCTTGGTTACATCCAGTGCATCTTTTGTTTTAATATTTTTTTCACTTTTATCGATTAACCTAGGTATCTCGAGATCTATGGAAGAGGTTCTAATCCTCAAGGGAGGTATAGCCTACAAATAGATTTTCTCTCCGGATATGTAAATGGCCCGTAAGCAGGGACCCATATCCCTGTAAATGTCCAGAATAATATGAATTAGTTTCACACAACATGTGAATCGAAGTTGAAACGTGTTGGTGTCCCAAACCTTTCCCTTACCACCTAACCACAAGATTCTGGGTTCTCTGATTGTTTTCCAGAAAATAAATAAATCAAAAAGATTTTCTATCTATCTATAAGTATTTGGAAGAGTGAACCTAATTAAAAGAATTTATGTTGCTGATATTCTTGTGCCAGCCGCATATCGCCCGTTAATCTGATGGAGCTTCTATAACGTTTTTCCCGTAACCATTATATTTGCTCTTGTGTTAAGTTAGGCTCACTGTGTCTTCTTTGGTTTCGTTCCTTCCAAGTGCTATGAACCGTTGCGTGAAATTGATACCTAATATGAAAGAGATTGTCTTGTCCTGTATTGCCCCCAATATCAGTAAAACAATGGTATCCCTATCCAATGTATACTTCTCCTTCAGTACCCTCTTGCTAGGTCATCTTATATGTATGCTGAAAATTGACATTCGTAGTCCAAATATGAAAGTATATTTGGCAGTTGCTTAGTGAAACAAAATCCCTCTGCTCCAGTTGCAAGCCGGTCTCTTCTCGTAGAATATCATTCATGTGGTTTTGGACAATAATTCTTCGTGTATTTATCACTTTTTTTTTTATCTTCACAAAGCTTTATCCTCTTCAGGCACGACCACGCCATTATTTGCTTCTATCTCATCTTCTACCACGTTAACTGATGCACTCTATGATACCAACACTTCTTTGACAGTATTGCAGATTCTGGAATTCAAAGATCGGCTCTGCCCCGATCTCTAAGAGCCTCTGAGAGACGTTCCAATGAAGACCAATCATCATCCCAAAGCAACGTTCAGTCACCATTTTTGACCTCTATTCTGTGAAAAGTCTTTGGCCAGGTTCCTCACTTTTAGGATTTTATCCCCATAACCAAGATCCATCCAAAATTTTATTTATCGTAAAGAGAGTTTTCAGGCCCCATAACTCACCAGCTCTCACAAACCCTAAGTTGTGGAAAATCTCTTAACCTTCAATCTTAATAAAACCAATTGAAGTATTTTTGTCGTTTTCATTTCTTTTAAAACAAAACATGAAGTGTAAGTGTCTGTAGCTTAATCTTAGTTCAAATGACGTAGTTCAGAAATGTTAATTTGAATATCTATGGCTGAGTTTTGATCAAAATTTTAATCTAATGGAGAATTGTTTTGTAGCTTCTAAAGAATTTTAATCTTTCAATTCCCCAAACAGCAACCTAACTTGATGATAATGTTAGGTTACTACACAGTGCTTGACCTAAGGCTGAGACACGCTCAAAAAATATTCCTTGGTTATTCTCGTTACCATAATTTGAGTGTTCATTTGTACCAGTTACACATATCTAACAGTAAATTTAGCACTTTATGCATTTTAGTATTAATTTCACATAAATATTATATATTCAGATTATTAAAAACGTTCAAAGTGAAAATGTTCATAATTAAGAGTTATAAAAAAGGGATGCAACCATCAAAAATAATAGTTTTAAGAAATTAATGTTTTAAAGAAGCAAAGTTACGCAAGATGGAAGATCAAGACATCTTTTTTTTAACTAGTTTCGTAGCTTAAATTAAGTGAAGTTGATATAGATTTAAGGGAATAGAGTTTGTTATAAGTTTGATAGAGATCTTAAAATAGTATAACATTTGCAGTCGAAAACAAGCTAAATACCACATTAAACTAGAGATTGAAATAGGGCCAGCAAGTCTTATGGGTTTTGGTTACCTCGACCTAATGTTTTCATATTTCTATAAATGTTATCAATTATATTTCCTGAACTCTTTGGATTGGCTAACTCAACTCTAACATATAGTCAATCATTGTCATTTTGTGTTTGCGGCTCACATTCTTGTGAGTGCTTGACGAAGGCTAGCTATGACTACATGAGGATCAATTAATAAGGCATAATCTTTTGATTTGATTGTCTCATTAACGACCATGTTAGATGGAGTTTCCTGCATACTCTTTTCGTAACATGGAGTGAGGAGATCCCCTACCAATGATGAAAAACTAGGTGTAGAATGTGAAAGAAGTACCTCTTCAGTTTGTAATGATCTTTTCCTCGTAGAGTGACTGCATCTTCCTTTTTGTATAATTTCCTTCATTTCCTTTTCAACATTTCTTACCTCCTCTTAATTACTAAGGAGAGTATCAGTGTATATATTGCTCTTGAGGAAAAAATAAGTTTAGGAGATGATGAAGACACTTGCGCAAGTTGGTCCAAAATAACTTTACGCACATTTGAAATTTCTTCTATCGAACTTCCATATCTTTACGCATGTTGAATTATTGTGTCGGACTAGACATTTTCTCTCTTTATATCCCGAACTTCCACAACTCACATGTTTAGGGGATCCTTGTGTAGTCAACCTCAGCCAAGTTTTTATTTTTTACTTGCTGTTACACACGCTTAGTCTAGGCAATGTTTTATCCAACTCAATCTCCACCAACATTTTAATTTCTCCCATTTGTATCGGATCAAGACATATATATTTTCTAAAGTAATGTGAGTAGCACTTAAGCAAGAGTAACATCTATGATGGACAGTTTAAGGTTAACCCAAACTAGTTGGGTCGAAATCTAGGCAGCAGCAAGAAATCAAGGTGCTACAAGTAATAAACATTCGTATGTACGACATATCTATTTTATGATTCATTTCCTAGTTCTCTTATGATGGATGTGAAACATAAAATAAGATTCTCCATGTTATTTAATGGGTATCATATAAATTTTACCCCCAAGCTTATTTACATCTGTATGAACTAAACCATTAGGAGATAAATGCAATGATGACACTGTCTAACGATATTCTCAGTTTGATACTCTGGACTCTAAAATAGAAGAATTTTGGAAGGGATGATTATCTCCAGATTGAAATGTAACAGAAATAACAAGCTGGCGAATCCAATAGTGAACCTTCTGAGTGAACAAACATAATAAGTGCAACGTTACAAATCTTAATGGATGCATATAAATTTAGTGAAGAAATACATCTATTTTACAAGAAATTATGGGTGCATGCACCCTCTCTCTATTAAATTTGCCCCTGGAAATAGAAGATACATAATCCCTTAGATGTTTAGTTACCTTCTAATATAATAAATATGGTACATATCCAGCAAATATTACCAAGCTTATATAGAAATGTTATATTCTATGTTTTAATATATAAAATATATACACACTGAACTGGCTGGTTTAAAAAATTTAATTCTATATACATTTATTGTCAAAATCTATGTTTTCAGTAATATAGAAAAGATTCTATAATTTTTTTTTTCATATGTATTCTAGGCCATTTCAGGTATATAGTTCCATTGCCTCTTTTTAGATTGATAGTTATCTTTTTAATTTATATGTAAATAATAATTATGAAATATTATAATTTAGTATTTGTAGTTTGTAGTTTGTTTTAGTGTTATTGTTGTTTTTGTTTTTGTTTGTTTTAGTGTTATTGTAGTTTGTTTCAGTAAAAATCGAATAACAAAACACCTGTAACATGAGAAAGGAATCTCGAGGACGTGCTAAAAAGACTCTGGTTTGAAAAACAACATATGAACTTGTCAACTGACATACACAAGCCCAAATTATATATGTTTCAAGTGACATATACAGGCCCATGATATATGTACGAGATGGATTACATCCCTCTACAAGACCCATCTAATAAAGAATTCAATCCACTTTTTCAGCTCGGTTCAACTTTACTCAGTTACAATCAGCACGACATCTGCATTCAGCTGTGCGGTTTTACTTTACTCTGCACCACAAGTTGGTTTCTATAAAACATAGCTCGGCCCATTAGATCAGAAGAGCTAGGGCGAACAGACAAAGAGGTTTATCTATAAAAAGAGGATGAGAATGAGACTTGAAAACACACACAGATTGGCGGCTAGAAATTAGGGATTTACTCTATTGCTTCCTTGCCTACTTGAAATTTCCCGACTATTTCAGACGAGCATTGGTAAGTTTTCTCTTGCTCTCAAACTTTGTAAACTGTTACTCTCTTCTGATCAATGATACACCTTCAAAATAATTCACCGTCGAGTTTTGTTTGTCTGGCTGACCGAACTCAGATTCAACAATATACACATGTCCAGTTTAACAAAAACTATGTGTCTAGCCCTGAAGAAGCATATATAACATTTTAATAGTTAATTTACAATTTTTTTAAAGAACATTTCAAAATTAATTAAATATATCTTCAAGGATGGCTGAAACTTATTCGTTTTGCTAAAAACAGTGTAGGTAGAATTATCTAGTCAGGAAATATTAAAATTCACAATTTTGGGAAATATCTTTATTTTTAAAAAAAATTATAAGAAAAATGGAAGTTTTATTAAAAATAAAAATTTTAACATATGAATTACATTGAAATGTATCTGAATAACAAGATACAGTGCCCTTAGTTGTTTATTCACCTTCAAATAAAATAAATATGGAAAAAAATCTTATCCAGCAAATTTTAGCAAGCTCATATAGAAAGCCTATTTTATAGCTTTAATAAATAAATATACATAAACTTATATTCTACTTTTAACATTTGGTACTAGATAAATTACTGTAAAAATTATGTTTTCAGTAATAATATTAATAATATTTAGAAATATAGTTTCATATCTGTTTTAGACCATTTGAAATAAATATTAAAATCTAAAATCGTTAATAATTTTCAGAGACGTATCAATTTAAGGATATCAAGATTGTATATAAATTCTTAACCTCGAGAGTCCTCCAAAGGCTCTTATATGTTCTCATTGACAGCTATATCTTTCTTGCTCTCCTTTAGTTCATTATTTTGATATTCCAGTACTCCAAGATTAATGAGTGATAGATATAAGCCTCCAAGGAAACAACTTCCCAAAAGATCTCTGTTATCTGAGCCATCTGGAGATAGTTCAACAGATGATGAATCAAACAAAGGTGAGAGAAAATCCCCCTATAAAGCTCTTCTCATAAGAGCTCGGTCATATGCAACAAGAGACAATGAAGAAAACAAAGTTGCGAGAGAAGTCCCCTTACAAGGTCCTTTCATGAGACCTTCGGTACCTGAACTATCTAGTGATGATGATGATTCAGCAGACATGCAGTGACTCCGCAAGTTTGGACAGTGAGTACTCAACAAGTTCAGAAGAGTTAGAGGTGACTTCAAATAACAGCAGTGATGAGGAAACCGAGAATGATCCAGTCAGTGAGTACTCAACAAGTTCAGAAGAGTTAGAAGTGACTAAAAGTAAAAACAATGATGCCGAAAACGAGCCGCCGAACAAGAAGAGAAGACTTCATAGGAAGAGCTTTACCCCTCGAAGGATTATTCCCCCAGAGGCCGAAGTTAACCAGACTGATGCAAAGTCGTCCTCCAGTGGGGGATCAAAGAAGGCCAGTTCTGATTAACGTGTCTGCCCCAGAAGAACCTTCATGCTTATCTTCTTATATTTTATTTACTGGAGTTTATTTCGTAATTTGGTTTTTGTTTTAAGTTGTACTCTGCATGCTGGGTGCATGCTGGGAATTTTTTAAATAAAGCTTTTCATTTCAACCTCAATAGTCTTGAGGAAGCTAGAAAATATTGTTTTGGGTGTAATATCTCAACTTCAAACCATAAAGTCAGCCCATTTTTTGTTCCTTCCATTTTGGTCTTCTAAAAAGACAAGATCGACGATAACTCAATATGTGACTGAAAAAACTCCAGTCCCTATCCAGCATTTCGGATGAACACCAATGTTTTGGGATGAAAGTCAAAAATTTTCATACATAAACCTTGGTTACATCCGGTGAATATTTTTCTTTTCTCTTTTTATCGATTAACCTAGGTATCTCGAGATCTATGGAAGAGGTTTTAATCCTCAAGAAAGATGTAGCCCACTAATAGATTTTCTCTCCGGATATGAAAATGGGCCGTAAGCAGGGACCCATATCCCTCTAAAATTTTGAAACAGATGAATTAATTTCACCCAACAGGTAGATCGAAGTTGAAACGTATTGGTTTCCCAAACCTTTCCCCTTACCAACTAACCACAAGATTATGGGTTCTCCTATTGTTTTCCAGAAAATAAAATAATCGAAAAGATTTGCTATCAATCTACAAGTATTTGGAAGTGTTGATCTAAGAGAATTTATGATGCTGATATTCTTGTGCCGACCGCATATTGCATGTTAATCTGATGAAGCTTCTGCAACGTTTTTCCAATTATCATTATATTTGCTCTTGTGTTGAGTTTAGGTTCACTGTGTCTTCTTTGGTTTTGATCTCTCCAAGTGCTATGAACGGTTGAGTGAAATAGATACCTAATAATGAAAGAGATTTGTCTTGTCCTTTATTTCCCCCGATTGCGTGAAATAGATACCTAATAACGAAAGAGATTTTTCTTGTCCTTTATTGCCCCCGATATCAGTAAAACAATGGAATCCTATTAAATGTATACTTCTCCTTTAGTACCCTCTTGCTAGGTCATCTTATATGCGTTGCTTAGTGAAACTAAATCCCTCTGCTTCTGTTACAAACCGGTCTCTTCTCGTCGAATCATTCATGTGGTTTTGGACAATAATTCTTCATGTATTTATGACCTTTTTTTATCTCCACAATGCTTTTTCATCTTCAGGCACAACCACACTTTTATTTGCCTCTATCTCATTTTCTTCCATGTTAACAGATGAACTCTATGATACCAATACTTCTTTGACATTGGCAGATTCTGGAATTCAAAGATCGGGTCTGCCTCGATCTCTAAGAGCCTTTGAGAGACGTTCCAGTGAAGACCAAGCATCATCCCATAGTATTTTATCCCCATAACCCAGATCCCATCCAAAAATTCCTTTATCTCACAAACCCTAAATTGTGAAAAATCTCTTAACCTTCAATCTTAATAAAATCAATTGACGTATTTTTGTCGTTTTCATTTCTTTTTAAAAAAAAACAGGAAATGTAAACGTTTGTAGCTTAATCTTAGTTCAAATGACATAGTTCAAAAACTTTATTTTGCATATCTATTGAGTTTTGATTTTATAATTTTAATCAAATGGAGAATTTTTCTCTAGTTTCTATAAACCTAAGTGAATCTCTCATAATGCTGAAAATTTGTCGGGAATTTTTCTTGCATTTCCCCAAACAGCAAACTGACTTGATGATAATGTTAGGATACTCCACAGTGCTTGACCGAAGGTTGAGAAATGCTTGAAAAATGAGTCCTTGATTATTCTCGTTACCAGAATTAGAGGGTTCTTTTGTACAATTTACACATTTCTAACAGAAAATTTAGCACTTTATGCATTTTTAGTATTAGTTTCACATAAATAATATATTTAGATTACTAAAAACGTTCAAAGTGAAAATGTTCATAATGAAGAGTTATAATAAAGGGATGCAACCATCAAAAATAATAGTTTTAAGACATTAATGTTTTTAAAGAAGCAAAGTTACTTGGATGGAAGATCAATACATTTTTTTTACTAGTTTCATGAATTAAATTAAGTGTAGTTGATATTAGATTTAAGGAAATAGAGTTTGTTATAAGTTTGATAGAGATCTTAAAATAGTATAACATTTGCAGTCGGAAAAGAGCTAAATAACACATTAAGCTAGAGATTGAAATATGGCCAGCAAGTCTTATCGGTTCTGGTTACCCCGACTTAATGTTTTTATCTTTCTATAAATGTTATCAATTATATTTTCTGAACACTTTGGATTGACTTAACTGAACTCTCACATCTATTCAATTGTTGTCATTTGTGTTTGCGGCTCACATTCTTGTAAGTGGTCGACGAGTTTAATCACTCTTGAGGAAAAGAAAAACAAGTTTAGGAGATGATGAAGACACTTGCGCTTGTTGGTCCAAAATAACTTTAAGCACATTTGAAATTTCTTCTCTCGACCTTCCATATCTTTATGCATGTTGAGGCGTTGGGTCGGACTAGATATTTTTTCTCTTTATATCCCAAACTTCCGCAACTCACATGTTTAGGGGATCCTTGTGTAGTCAACCTCAACCATGTACTTGTTTTTTTCATTGTCGTTACACACGATTAGTCTAGGAAATGTTTTATCCAACTAAATCTCAACCAATATTTTAGTTTCTCTCATTGGTATCGGATCAAGACATATATATTGTGTGAGATAAAATTGGTTTTCTCAAGTAATTTGAGTAGTACTTAAGCAATGGTACATCTATGATGGATATTTTAAGGTTAACCCAAACTAGTTGGGTTGAAATCTAGGCTGCAGCAAGAGATCAAGGTGCTACAAGTAATAAACATTCGTATGTACAACATATCTCTTATAATGATTCATTTCCTAGTTTTCTTATGGTAGATGTGAAACATAAAATAAGTTTCTCTAGTGGCTATCATATAACTTTTACCCCGAAGCTTATTCACAATTGTATGAACTAAACCATTAAGAGATAAATGCAATGATGAAACTGTCTTATGATATACTCATTTTTATGCTCAGACTCTAATGGAAGAACTTTGGAAGGGATTATTATCTCCAGATTGAAATGTAACAGAATTAACCAGGGGGGAATCTAATAGTGAAATTTCTGAGCGAAGACATATTCGATTGGGCAGAAGTCTTGGGAAATCTAAAAGAAAGCCCATTGGGCAGAAGTCTTGGGAACACGAAGACATAATCGATATTCTCAATAAAGAGATAGAGATCAGACGGTTGAGCTTTAGCTTCAGCTTCCGAGAAAAGAGGTCTCATCTCGAAAGCTGGGGGCAACTGTTGGGCCCAAATATGGCCCGCTAGCTGAGACTAATGGGCTCGAGCGATAAGAGTTGACTATGGGCCACTGTAAGCCCATTGGAAATTAATATTTTGAGAATAGAGTTAAAAAGAAGCCGGAGGCTGTTTGCTAAGGAAGGGACGTCAACAAAACAGGTCACGGAGGAGAGCTCCGGACCTCATTCAGAAAGAGCTAACAGGAGTAGCTCAAGCTGGTTGCGCAGGACCCGGTCAAAAGGAGGCTGTTGAGAATCCCCCAACTCACGGAGCAAATCTCGGAGGCTTGTTAGGGTCGTTCAAACGTGGCTGAGAGCTATTTAAGGGAGGAGGAGATCAGAGAAAAGGATTCTCGCTGAACTCATTTTTTAGACCTAAAGACTTGAACACTTTTCCTTCATTGTAATCATCTCAATTCATCATTGTACTTCTGATCATCAAGTTCATCTTTGTAAAATCATTTTCTTATCAAAATCAATATAAACAAACGTATTCATTCATACAAGTTCTAACGGGATTCAGCCCACGATTGTCTTTTCTCCAATTTAAACCTAACCTAAACTAGAGAGTGAGTTTTACCCCTCACACTTTGCAACAAGAACGACCTCATTCTTGAACTCTTTCTCGCCTTGTCCTGATGTTTTGGAAAGTCTTTTTACAGCAACTTGTAATCCATTAGGAAGTGCCCCCTAAGAAAGATAGTGAATTAAACAGAGTAGTCACCTCTTCTGAATCATTTATGCAGCTAATTTACAATCTCAGTGAACTGGTAATACCTTGTAGACTTTTCCGAATCCACCTTGACCGAGTTTGTTACACATCGAAAACTTATCTGTGGCAGCTTCAATAACCTTAAAATCAAACTGCAGTGAGCCTGAAGTTGTAATGCCATCTCATTGTGTAAAATAACATGAAAAAACATTAAAAGGATCCAGCACCATAAATCTTTAAGCAGCTCACACATATTTACTTGAATTATTACCATCAGCTGTAGCTATAGTATCATCAGTCTTCTTCACTCTCTTTGCTAATTGGTAGCTTGCAACATCCACAAGAAAAATAACAAAGACAGGACGGCACACAAGTTCCTGCCAACGTTTTATATCAGACATGCACATGATTTCCCAAATCTTGAAAAAGTAAACGAAAAAATAAAAGATACAGAGAATGTCCAACGGAAACGGAAACGGAAACGGAAACATAGGAGTTGTAACCGGCGGTGATGAAGAGAGAGTTGTCACAAAGGTTTCGTTGTGAAAAGAGTAAAACTAAATTACAACTCGGGAAAAGAACTCTTCCTCCAGCTCTACTGAAATTAAATTCCTTAATGGTTTTGGTTCAGACAGCTTGAGCAATCTTCACGAATACACTGAACCAATGCATAAAACTTCTGAGACGAAGTAAAACTCCATTTTTTGACAGCCAAACGTTTTTTTTGCTGTTAGCCGCTTCCTCTGCAGACTTGTTCATCAGAGAAACCATTACGTTTTTCTCCATCCATGAAAATATTCCGATCTGAGTATCCAAGCTTGCACTCATCATACTCAATCAATAACTCTTTCCCTCTTAGACATTGTCTCTGAGTGTTATTAGAAGCAAATAAGACGCACTCACGGCAAACTTCCAGCGAAAGATCTCCTCTGCAGAGAAATATTCCGAATACCATGCCAGCGTCTTGACCCTTTACGAGAAAACTAAATCCCTTGGAGAATAAGGAATCATGGGTGTCAGAAAAAGAGGTCAAAAGACTTCTGATATTTTATTGATGTCCTGTTACTGCAGTTAAAGCCGACGTAAGTTGGGTCTTTTAGTTGTGCAGAAGCTCCCAAGCTTGCAATGAAGAAGGTGAGAAGGATGATACAGTTTAACAAAGTATAAGCAGACATTATATTCTTTGTTTTTTTTTCTGTATTGGATGGACGAGTTGAGTACTAATGAACGAGTGTGAAACCAGCCAGCCAGTCTATTCAATGCATTATTTCTGTAAAATAATACAATGCCATGCAAGTCAAGGTCATCTATACGTGTAACATCAAGTTTAATTGTTAATTAAATGAATAAAATCAATCAATCAAACTATTCAACTGTTGGAATAATCATGTGAATGAGAAAAATACAATAAATAGGAGTTGAATAGGTGGCGAGACTTTAGGTGAATAATACTGCACCATTTTTTATTCATTATGTCTAATAACAAATGAATCTTATATAATAAAGTTAGTTTTTTCACTTTTTGGAGAAAATACCATGTGTCATCTTCTTTTAATGATATTTTAATATTTATTATATTTAACAAATTTTAGTTGACTTAATGAACCAATAAATGCTAATAAAAATTTAAACATTAATTAAAATAAATTTTCTTTTTCATTATTATTGTTTTAGTTTTCTATTTTAACGAAAATTTACAAATAATTTTAATATATAATTTTATTTATGAACATATCTTATACTATAAAGAAGACTTTTCTCCTCTTTCCCGGCGCCATGTCATCAATTAGATTTTTTGGATGCAACACGTGTCATGAAAGTTCAATACGTTTCGTTTTAGTGTCAATACATTTGGGCTTCTTTTCAGTTTCGCCTTTTCTGTTTCATCAAGTGACCCAGCCTGTGAAAAGCATATCTATGTGTTTTGAAACGCGACGTTTTAGGTTTTACGTCTGACCTCATCTTCAAGTTGGGTTGCCCTGTTTCTGGGAGGGCAGAAACGTCTGAAAAGGAGACGAACTCATGGGAATCGATATGCTCATACTAGATTCACAGGGTTGTTAGTATTGCATTCATATTTAAAAAATATTTGTGTTCGGCGTTTCTTAACGTTTCTGTGTCTTGAATCGTTATTCCAAGAGTTAACTATTTTTTTTTTATATTTTTCCGGACATACTTTCTGGTTGTCTCCGTCGTGTTGAATTTTTATTCACAAGTTTCCTGTTAAAATCTATGTTTCACAATATCTGCATAAGACATTTTAAGACCTTTTGTTGATGGTTCTGTCTAACTCACATTTGTTCAGGCGACCATGATGAGGGCAACCGTCAATGTAAACCGGCTTGCTACTCACCGGCCTAATCTGAAGGCGGGTCTATCCATTAACCGGCTTTGATGTAACCAGAATTTTAGACTCTCAGACTCCTCTATGTTGATTTGTTTCAGCAACTCAACCTCTTTCATTGAAGTCACCAAACCGACTGCTCTGATACGTGTTGAAGCCTTGAAGCCTTAGGAAGTTTGGCTCTTTGAATGATTTAATCGGTAAAGGATCTTCACTCAGCAGCATCCATAGAAATGGAACTGTATCTTGCAAGCTTTATTCCTCCTCTTCGTCTTTGAAGGGGAAGTAAGACATAGGATGTTGATTAATTGGTGAGAAGAATGATGAAAATGAAGCGTATTTTGGTTTTTCTGCTGCGGAAAGTAAGACGTAGGATGAGTAGAGAGAAACAAATTGATTGTAAAATCTGTCATTGTTCTTTTTGTAAACAAACAAGAAACACATTGAATGCAATCATTTGTACTCATTAGGGAAACTTGAGTAAATACAAGTACGTTTCTTTGAGCATAGAGAAGATTGATAAATAAAGTTAAAGCTTCCTAAATTAAGCAAAAGATACATATATTTGGGTACTGTAAGAAGAGTTGGTGAGGCTGAGCAGAAGGCAGAGAGAGAGAGAGAGAGAGAGAGAGAGAGAGAGAGAGAGAGAGAGAGAGAGAGAGAGAGAGAGAGAGAGAGAGAGAGAGAGAGAGAGAG
>CAKOAT010258487.1:192180-249607 GCA_932364175.1 Eruca vesicaria subsp. sativa | reverse complement strand
TCTAGCAACCTAAGCTCTGTTGATGATTAGATTAAACCTAGGTTCAAGAATTAATTAGCTAGTTTAACGCAGGCAATAAGTATGAACATGAATAGAGACAATCAAATAATGAACCTTATTTGTATTTAGCTCATTGATCTAAATACCCTAACACCCTAGACTAAGCAAGCTTACTACTCAGCCATGAACAGAGAAAACAAAGAGACAATGGAGGAAGAAAACATTGCTGATTCAATAGATAAATAAGATAGGGTTCAGAGGGTTCTTCTCTAAATCGAGAGAGATAGTCTTCTCCCTTGACAAAGTAGCAAAATCACAATAATCCAAAAGCTCTAGCGTTGTTTCTCTGGTAAAAAGTAGCGTACTCTAATGTAGAAAATAGGAAAATAAGATATATGGAGGCTGCTGGCGGCTGGGAGAGAAAAATAGGAGAATTAGGGCAAATCCTGAAATAAGTTAAGATTTCCTTAAAAATCTCTGCAGCGGGAACAGGCGCTTCAGGCTGCTCCGCTCACTCGGGAACAGTTTGCAGACTGTTCTTCGTGAAAATCATCAAATTGCAACCTTTTTCTCCAACTAGTCCATCTTCCATCCAAATGCAACTCTATACCTGTAATGACTTAAAAAGGACTAAAAAGACTCGATAAAGACTTAAAAACACTTTAGAAAACATTGTTAGAATATGCTAAAAACACCATATATCTATTCCCCCAGACTTAGATCCTTGTTTGTCCTCAAATAATGTCAAGTATCAAGAACAGGAAGAAAGGTTTGAAAGTGTGGGAACTCTCCTATTGTCATCAACCATAGTTTAACCACGAATCTCTGAACCATACAAGAAGTAAAACTAGGACAACACACCCTTACCAAAACCCCACTGACTTCTGTTCAAACCGGCTCCATACTCTGTATCTCAGACCTGCAAAAGTTAAACCTTCCAGACAAAACTCCTTACATTCAATTAAGTGTGGCGTGAGCTTCTCATAATAGGCATTAGTCAGGGTAAACGGTCTAGGTATGAAACAAGCCTTTTTGTGTTTGAGTGGAGCTAATCAGTGTTTAGGGGTTACCATTTTCGCAGAGGATGCAGGATATCGCGCAAAATTGCAAGAGAGGATAGATCCATTGATGTCCACAGCCCCTACTCGTTTTTGCCTGCTCTTCCTCTTCCACAATTGATCGGATCAAACGTCTGTTCTTCTTGTGGAACAGTCGATCATCTGCATGGTCTTTATCTCTTCAACTTTTTGCACACTCTCTTTTCTTCAATTTACCAGTGGCTTCTGTCTATCTTGGGAATCTTCTCCTCCTCCATCACCTTATTCTGTTGAAAATATATATATATATATATTTTTTTTTTGGAAGATGAAGATATGAAATAAGAATAGTGATGGTGATGGTGACGAAGAAGGAGGTAACATATCATGGTTTTGATGTGCCACTGGAGTTCTTGACTTCATACTGATTCATGTTTCTCCTTAGCACGTTCGGAGCAGCATGCTCTTACTTGTTCTGACTCATAAGGCGTCGGAGCAGTTGCTCTCGTAGCTCGCACGTTCTTCTCTTAGAACATTTTTCTGCTGCAGTAACGAGTAAGAGGCTGCGTCGATCCTTTCCTCTCCGGCCTTTTTTCACATATCTGCACATAAATACTAAAAAACAAATGCATGAGGGCAGAATAAAGGCTTAGGG
This sequence comes from Eruca vesicaria subsp. sativa, assembly GCA_932364175.1. NCBI lineage: Eukaryota > Viridiplantae > Streptophyta > Magnoliopsida > Brassicales > Brassicaceae > Eruca > Eruca vesicaria. The sequence goes on along the minus strand of CAKOAT010258487.1, from coordinate 247,915 downwards.
TTTCAAGGTGGGTACTAGCTAAAAATGAGCTAGCCACTCAGGATCAGCAAGGTGGATAGAAACAATAAGAAGTCATGAGTGTTAATCACGTTAGACCCTAATCTAATGCCCACAACAAGAAGAATTATAGCCAAGATTAAGTTCAAGTTAGATGGAGTTAAGTCTTTCCAGAATAACCTCTACAAGCTGAAAGCTTCTGGAGAACAAGATGATGTAATGTCAGGGTGTTCCGGATCCACATGTGTGTCTGTCGCCACTGCTAAGGTCACTGAATAAGATAGCTAAAGCATGAGGTTGGTTAATAAACATCACAAAGTAAGGTCCTAATTCCCACAAAGTTTTGACTGACTCAATAAAAACATCAAAATGACTCAAGACTTACTCAAACATAAAAACCAAAAGAAATAAAAGAGTTAGTAAGCGACAAAGACCCTCCCCAGACTTACTTCACAACGTCTCGGTGTGAAAATAAATCAAAGAGAAGGTGTTAATAAAAAAATAAATATAAATTTTTTTGGTTGAGATACTTACCTGCGTGAAACGGGCATTCCACAAAAATTCTGGGTTCTCTATCGTCAGATCTCCGCCTGGAGAAGCCACTCTTTTCGGAGGGATAGCTGCTCCGACTCTGAAACCCAGAAATTTTTGAAGTATCTCGGGTTTTTCTGATTTTTGACCTGAGACTCAGCAGACTAAAACCAAAAATAAGCAAAAAGAAAATCCTAATGATATTTACACTTTACCAGTGGGTTGCCTCCCACCAAGCGCTTGGTTTAAGTCACTAGCTTGACTTGGTGATAGGGATCAGACGGGTTGAGCGTGAGTGCTTGCTCCAAAACAAGCTCCACAATCAGACATGTTCAGCTTCAATACTCTGCTCAACAACCCTTTTACAGCAGCTTCCCCTTTCTCCTTCAGCTCATGTGTGAGAATAGCTCTGACTTTAGAGAATGGTTTGGAGGTACCTTTGCACTTTGCCTCATATTCAATGGAGTTCTCATCGCACATGCGAGGTATCAAAATCATCGTAGGACCACTCTTGACCCTTTTCTTCTTGACTTTTTCTTTTACCCTTGCATTTCCACGAAGTTCATTGGTATCAGTGTGAGGATCTCCATCCAGGACTTCTTTGCTCTCGCTCTTTTCAACCTGTTCTCTTATTCTGGAACAGTGCTCCTTCTTAGGAACGATTTCCAGCTTTTCTGAACAAACCACTGAGATGCAGGAGGCGTATCGGATTTGTGACCTGGTTGGGACAGCCTTGTAGAAATTCTTCTTGCTGATGTTGGAGAAGGAGACTCTCTTATTAGGTAGGTCGACGATTGCTCCCACTGTAGCCATAAATGACCTTCCAAAAATCAAAGACATCTCATAATTTTTACTCATCTCAACAATTTCAAATTCAGCATGCAAAATACAATCCCCAACTTGGATAGGAAGGTTGCGAATGGTGCCATAAGGGACTGCTCTGGAGGAGTTTGCAAAAGCCAGATTCACCTGAGAAGGCTCAACATCCACAATGCCCAACTCATCTACGATCGCCTTTGAGACAAGATTCACACCAGACCCAGAGTCACAAAGAGATTCCTTAAATTCTACTCCAGCAATGGAACATGGAAAAAGAAATTTACCAGGGTCAGCAACCTTAGGCAAAACTTTCAGTGATGGTGTGGTCATTTCCTTGGTATAGAGGGCTTTAATTTCCTCTTGAGTCTCTCTAGTGTATGTGAAGAACGAATGCAATGGCCGGATCTGCCGAGCATCTTCGAATGAGAGTTCTTTAGGAAGCTTCCTCACCATCTTATTAAGACCTTCCAGCTCTTCTGCACTAATGGGACCCCTCAGATGTCTAGGTGGAATAGGATATGGGACCTTAGGAAAATAGACTCGAAGTGGTGGAGTCTCAGCAGGTTCGTCAGGAGCAGTCGTTCCATAGCTAGAAGGCAGCTCTGTCTTCTCTTCTGCGCCCAGAATAGTCTCTGCAAACGGTTGCTCTATTGCATTACAGTGCTCCGCCCTAGGATTTTTATCAATTTTTCCAGGGAGCGTCCCTTGTTGCCTCTTGACACTCTCAGCTGTTTGAGCAAGCTGAACATCAATCCTCTTTATGTGGCTGCTCACAGTATCATATTTTGTATTCAGCTCAGTGAACATGTTGTCCATTCTGGTGTTAATCTCTGAGGTAACCTGGTGTAATGCCTTTCCCTGAATCTGCTGTCCGTGCAACAGTTGCTGCATCATCATACCCAAACCTTGCAGCTCATCCTTCGGACCACTGGTAGTAGCTGGAGCAGCCTGTTGGTTGCTATGCGACTGTTGCTGGTGCTGATTCTGATTCTGATTCTGACCCACAAACCGGTCATGTGCCTGACTGAAAACAAATGTTTTACCCTGAAAATTTTGAGGGAAGCCTTGCTGATACCTCGTACCATGTGCATGGTTGTTCTGCGCATACCCCTGTCCGTTGATGTAGCTGATCTCCTGCTGATTGTTCCCTTTCTTTCCAGCCTCAGGAGCAACCTCGTGACTGTTCTGAACCTGCTCAGCCGTAACTTCCTCCATGATGTAGACTTGCCCTTGGTTGTTCTTAAGAAGCAGATCAACCTTAGCTGACAGCTCATCAATCTTCTGGGTGCCGACACTGTTCACTTCCTTGGAGCGATCGATCTCCTGGATCCTATTGGCTGAACTAGCAGCCATGTTCTCAATCAGCTCAAATGCTCCATCAGTGGTTTGAGTCATGAAGTCTCCATTGCTCGCAGAGTTTAGAACACTTCGGTATTCCCAATCCACACCATCATAGAAGATTCCTAGGATGTGGTCCTTGTCAAAACCGTGGTGAGGGCACTCTCTGAGAGTGTCATTGAACCGTTCCCATGCTTCATTGAATGGCTTATTAGCAAGTTGTTTGAAAGATGAGATCTTGTTCCTGAGGGCAGCCATTTTTTCCTTTGTGTAGAAATGGCCCAGAAAAGCCGCTCTGACATGTTCCCATGTAGTGAGGGAACCTGTAGGAAGTGAATTAAGCCATGTTGAAGCCTTGTCTTCTAGAGAAAACGGGAACAACATGCACTTGATAAAGTCAGGTGGAACGCCGTTTGCACGAGTGAAGCTGCATATCTTTTCGAAAGCCTCGATGTGTTCCATTGGTATCTCAGCTGGTAGTCCATGGAACGTCTTTCTCTGTACCAGGTTGATCATGGCAGGTTTGATCTCAAAGTCTTGTCTGGTACATGGCGGTGGAGCAATGGCAGAGCGCGTAGAATGGATGTTACGCGGTAGGTTTCTCTGCTCGATCGGAGCAGTTTGCTCCGGCCGTTCCAGCTGCGCGAGAGCAGCCTGTTGAGCAGCATCCTGCTGAGCTTGGATGGTCTACTGCATCTGAAGCATCTGTTGTTGCATCTGTTTCAAAGCAGCAGCGAGTTGCTCTGGAGTGCCGTAGTCGCCCATTGTGGCGTTGTTCGGCCTTTGTTGTTGTCGATTGGTTCTTTCTAACCTTGCTAGCTCCAGGTTGCTAAGTGTAACTAAATCTCCTTGTGCGTTGCTCCGAGTATGTCTACTGGTCATGCACCTGGAACATTAGCTGCAACAAATAGGATAAGGCAAGTTAGAGGTTTTAGACTAAATAAATAACTAAAAAATAAAGGTAAAAAGATGGTCCCCGGCAACGGCGCAAAATTTGATATGCTCAAATTAACCTTCAAGCTACTCTCTCAAATAAGAGGTTCAATGTAGTACTTGAGGATCGAATACACAGAGACCAAATATTACACTTTATTTTTATAGGATCAATATTAAGCTAAAACAATATGGGTTTTAAAAATAAAGAAAACGTAAAAAGCAAGTAACAAAGAATTGATTTGGATTTCAGATTAAAGAGAATGCTAGCCTAGGGTGAAGGATTGGGTATCAAACGATCATGAGCCAAACATCTATTCAAGGTTTTATTAAGCACAAGTCTAGAACTCAAAAAACAAATAAAGATTGACCCACTCTCGTGGTATCTCCCCTTTTAACAATCAGTCTTAATACCTAAACTCTCGTTTGGACTAAAACATGAAGGCAAACATTAAGATCAGATTCGATAAGTTCACAGCACGCCCTAACATCTACTTTCGCTGGTTAGGGACGAACTGCCCATTCATGTTGTTTCTAGCAACCTAAGCTCTGTTNGGGTTTCAGATTAAAGAGAATGCTAGCCTAGGGTGAAGGATTGGGTATCAAACGATCATGAGCCAAACATCTATTCAAGGTTTTATTAAGCACAAGTCTAGAACTCAAAAGACAAATAAAGATTGACCCACTCTCGTGGTATCTCCCCTTTTAACAATCAGTCTTAATACCTAAACTCTCGTTTGGACTAAAACATGAAGGCAAACATTAAGATCAGATTCGATAAGTTCACAGCACGCCCTAACATCTACTTTCGCTGGTTAGGGACGAACTGCCCATTCATGTTGTTTCTAGCAACCTAAGCTCTGTTGATGATTAGATTAAACCTAGGTTCAAGAATTAATTAGCTAGTTTAACGCAGGCAATAAGTATGAACATGAATAGAGACAATCAAATAATGAACCTTATTTGTATTTAGCTCATTGATCTAAATACCCTAACACCCTAGACTAAGCAAGCTTACTACTCAGCCATGAACAGAGAAAACACAGAGACAATGGAGGAAGAAAACATTGCTGATTCAATAGATAAATAAGATAGGGTTCAGAGGGTTCTTCTCTAAATCGAGAGAGATAGTCTTCTCCCTTGACAAAGTAGCAAAATCACAATAATCCAAAAGCTCTAGCGTTGTTTCTCTGGTAAAAAGTAGCGTACTCTAATGTAGAAAATAGGAAAATAAGATATATGGAGGCTGCTGGCGGCTGGGAGAGAAAAATAGGAGAATTAGGGCAAATCCCGAAATAAGTTAAGATTTCCTTAAAAATCTCTCCCGCGGGAACAGGCTCTTCAGGCTGCTCCGCTCACTCGGGAACAGTTTGCAGATTGTTCTTCGTGAAAATCATCAAATTGCAATCTTTTTCTCCAACTAGTCCATCTTCCATCCAAATGCAACTCTATACCTGTAATGACTTAAAAAGGACTAAAAAGTCTTGATAAAGACTTAAAAACACTTGTTAGAATATGCTAAAAACACCATATATCAATGTATTAATTGGGACACCGAGAACAGATGGCGTCTAGAAAAAGATGTGATGAGTATTGAACAGAGTAAACAAAACGCTGCAGTTTCGGCACTGGACTCAAGAGGTAAGGTGAAGATGGGCCAAGAAGAGATGAGGCCCAAAGGAGAGATTAAAGTGAGCCCACGCGCCAAAGACTCGTCAGCTCAACGGTTTGATTCAAAATCTGAAGATAGAGACAAAAAGAAAGGACGGATGACGTCTGGGTGCAGAGGTGTTAGTGGAGTTAAGTTGTACAACACCTTCTCAGCCCTTGATGCATTGGACGACTAGGATCTAGATCTGTTTTGGATCTCTAGGGTTTTCACATTGTTCTATATAAGCTTATCTCATGTAAACACAATTCTCTTAAGTTGAATGAAATGAAAATTCAGTAAAAACACTTTCTTCATCTTCAAGTTTTATACAAAAGTTTTTAACTTCTCTATGGTATCAGAGCCATGGCGATGGAACCCTACACACCACCGTCTCTAAAGATTGTCAACTCAGTCACAGTAAAGCTCACCGACAAGAACTACATCATATGGAAGCGTCAGTTTGAGGCAATTCTAAATGGACAAGGTCTCTTGTGGTTTGTCACCGGATCTACACCTCAGCCTGTCGCAACCATACAAGTTCCAAACATCAATGGTACGGTAACACCCATGCCAAACCCTGACTCTGCTTTGTGATTTCAGACTGATCAGGTGATACAATCATGGCTTCTCGAGTCGTTCACTGAAGATATACAAAGTATTGTACTTCACTGCACTACAACACAAGAGATCTGGGTCACGCTAGCTACTCACTTCAACAGAGCTTCATCTTCTCGACTTTTTGAGCTTCAACGTAAACTTCAGACTATCTCCAAACAGAACAAAATTATGACGGAGTACCTGCGTGAGATAAAAACCATATGTGATCAGCTCAGATCGATTGGTAGTCCAGTTCCAGAACGTATGAAGATATTTGCTGCATTATTTGGTCTAGGAAAAGACTATTGGCCTATCAAAACAAGCATTGAGGGGTCTATGGATGGTACAAATGACCCAAGCTTTGATGTCATAATCCCTAGACTAAACGCATTTGATGATCGTCTGAAGTGTTACCAAGTGGACATTGGAGTACCACCACATCTGGCCTTCAACGCCACCAGGGGAAGGCCATTCTTCAACAGAAACAGAGGAAGAGGCCGCGGTGGAAGAGACTTCTTCTCTACCAGAGGAAGAGGCTTTCCTCAGCATATCTCCTCGTCCTCTTCATCCAGATCTTCGGTTTCTTCTGAGAATGAATCAAGGCCAGTGTGTCAGATCTGTCGTAAGACCGGTCATGTTGCAATGAAGTGTTGGCACAGGTTCTATAACTCATACCAACTGGATGAAATGCACAATGCTCTTGCTGCTCTTCGTATATCAGAGATGTCAGATGCTGCTGGACATGAGTGGTTTCCTGATACATGAGCTTCTGCGCATATCACAAACTCACCAAAGCATCTGCAACAAGCTCATTCCTATCATGGGTCTGACTCTGTAATGGTAGGTAATGGAGATTACTTACCAATTACTCACACCGGATCTACAAGCATTGCTTCTTCCTCAGGTAAGCTACCTTTGAACGATGTCATCGTATGTTCTAACATTGAAAAATCATTGTTGTCTGTGTCAAAAGTTACAAAGGACTATCCATGTGGTTTTGACTTTGACTGTGATAATGTGCGTGTATATGATAAGGGAACCAAGAGGGTTCTTCTGCAGGGAAGAAACACTAATGGGTTATAAAAGCTCTGGGGTTAAGCAGTTCATGCCTTCTTCACAACAATACATGTTGCTTCTAGTGATGAGGTGTGGCACCAACGGCTAGGACACCCGAACCCACTTATGCTTCAACATCTATCCTCTACTAAGACTATCATGATAAATAAAGGCTCCAAGTCCCAGTGTGTTGCGTGTAAGCTTGGCAAGAGCACAAGACTTCCCTTTGCTGCATCTACATATGTTTCTACAAGGCCTCTTGAGTGTATTCACTGTGACTTATGGGGACCAGCACCAGTAGCTTCTGTCCAAGGGTTTCAATACTATGTAAACCTTGTTGACAACTTTTCTAGATATAGTTGGTTGTTTCCCTTAAAGAAGAAATCAGATTTCATGTCTGTGTTTGTTTCTTTTCAAGAGTTAGTTCAGAATCAACTTTGTACTAAGATCGGATCTTTTCAATGTGATGGAAGTGGTGAGTTTATTAGTACAAATTTTCTGCAACATCTGCAACAAAATGGCATTAAACAGCTAATCTCATGCCCATATACACCCCAACAAAATGGGTTAGCCGAGAGAAAGCATAGACAAATCCCTGAAGTGGGGTTATCACTGATGTTTCAAGGATGTGTTCCTCACAAGTACTGGGTCGAAGCCTTCTTCACAGCTAATTTCCAAAGCAACCTTCTTCCCCATAGCTCTCTGAAGGAAAGTCTAAGTCCCTTTGAGATACTGCACAAACGAAATCCGAAGTATTCTCTGCTTAAGGTTTTTGGATGTGCTTGCTTCCCAACATTGAGAGATTATGCAAGGAACAAGTTCAATCCATGATCACTCAAATGTGTCTTCATGGGATACAGTGATAAGTTTAAGGGTTACAGATGTTTAATGCCATCCACAGGAAGAGTCTATATAAGTCGACATGTTACATTTGATGAATAAGATTTCCCTTTTTCAAATGTATACAGACAACTTAATCCGCCTACTACAACATCTCTGATGTCGGCTTGGTATAAAAGCATGTCTCCAATAGTATCTGAAGTTACTAGCTCCACCAACTCTGACTTGGATAGTGACGTCTCAGAGGAGCTGCTTCAGCCTCTACAAATACATGTGACGTTGCAAAGACAACTACACTCGAGTCAAGAAGTTTCAGTTACTTCAGACAGAGCTGATCCCATTGCTCATGAGGTAATTGAAACAATAAGTGGAGTGACTCAGGAAGTTGATCAAGCACCAGTCCAACACAAGATGATCACAAGGTCAAAATTAGGAATCACAAAGCCTAATCCTAAGTATGCTCTTCTGGCAGAGAATACGGTACTGAGAGAACCAAAATCAGTTGCAGAGGCTTTACAACATCCAGGATGGAGTTAGTCAATGCAAGAAGAATACGACAATTGCATAACCACAAACACCTGGTCTCTGGTGCCTAGAACTCCAGAAATGCATATTCTTGGTTATAAGTAGATCCATAGAATTAAGCTTGGATCAGACGGAAGTGTCAAGAAGTTGAGAGACTTGTAGCTCAGGGGTGTGGTCAAGAAGAAGGAATAGACTACTGGGAGACATACAGTCTGGTGGTAAGGAAAGCAACAGTCAGATTAATCCTACACACGACTACTGTGATGAAATGGAACATAAAACAGATGGACGTAGCCAACGCATTCCTCCATGGTCCCCTGACTGAGACTGTATATATGAAGCAACCTGCGGGGTTTGTAGACAAGGCTAAATGTGACTACGTCTGTCTGTTACATAGAGCTTTATATGGACTAAAACAATCCTCAAGAGCATGGTTCGACAAGTTCAGCTCTTACTTGTTGGAAGTTGGTTTCAAGTGCAGTATAAAAGATCCTTCTTTGTTTATCTACTCTAAGGGAAAAGATGTCATAATGCTCTTATTGTATGTTGACGACATGTTGATAACAGGAAATGCATCTGCGACTCAACAGAAGTTTCTCAAAGATATCAACACAAGGTTCAGAATGAAGGATCTTGGTAAAATGGAGTACTTCTTGGGGATTCAGGCTAAGTTTCATAGTGATGGTTTGTTCTTGTCTCAAGAAAGATATGCTCTAGACTTGCTGGCGAATGTAGGAATGAGTGACTGTACTCCAATAGACACACCACTGCCAATATAGTTAAGCAAAGTTCCGGATCAAGACATTCCTTTCCAGAGTCCAACCTACTTCAGAAGCTTGGCTGGCAAGCTACAATATCTGACATTGACAAGACCGGATCTGCAGTTCTCAGTCAACTACATATGTCAAAAATGCATGCTCCATCAGTGTCAGATTATCGCCTTCTGAAGCGCATTTTGAGGTACGTTAAAGGCACAGTTGGTTGTGGACTCACCTTATACCAAGATACTGACTTCACACCGAGAGCATATAGCGACAGTGATTGGGCTGGATGTCCCCACACACGAAGGTCAACTGGTGGCTTCAGCACATTCCTAGGAAGCAACATAATATCTTGGTCTTCTAAAAAGCAACCAACGGTGTCACGAAGTTCAACCGAAGCTGAATACAGATCTCTGTTCGAAACTGCTTATGAATTGAGTTGGATTTGCTTTATCATGCGTGAGATAGGAGTTCCTATTCTTGTCACTCCAGAGCTTTACTGTGACAACCTCTCCTCAGTTCATCTCACTGCAAATCCAACATATCATAAAAGGTCTAAACATTTCGAGTTGGATTATCATTATGTTCGAGAGCGAGTGGCCCTTGGAGCTCTCGTGGTGAGACATGTTCCTGCATACCTTCAGCTAGTAGATATTTTCATAAAGTCTTTGCCCTATGCTGCATTCGACGATCTGCGTTTCAAACTTGGCATCACTTCATCACCTACGCCAAGTTTGAGGGGGCATATTGAACAGAGTAAACAAAACGCTGCAGTTTCGGCACTAGACTCAAGAGGTAAGGTGAAGATGGGCAAAGAAGAGACGAGGCCCAAAGGAGAGATTAAAGTGAGCCCACACGCCAAAGACTCATCAGCTCAACGGTTTGATTCAAAATCTGAAGATAGAGACAAAAAGAAAGGACTGATGACGTCTGGGTGCAGAGGTGTTAATGGAGTTAAGTTGTACAACACCTTCTCAGCCCTTGATGCATTGGACGACTAGGATCTAGATCTGTTTTGGATCTCTAGGGTTTTCACATTGTTCTATATAAGCTTATCTCATGTAAACAAAAGTTTGTTAACTTCTTTAACTTCTTCATCTTCAAGTTTTATACAAAAGTTTGTTAACTTCTTTAATGAGTACCCGCGCGATAGTAGCTTAACAGGAGGTATCCGCCAGGAGTTAAGTGAAAAGACTATGAATGGAAGGTAATTTTGAAATTCTGGATAGAAAATATGAAGGACGCCGTAAGATTGAGTCATGCCGAGTCATGGCATAGTTATGGCTATTAGGACCGGGGTGGCAGACAAAGCTGGAACGGGCCAACGAGCTGCGATTCGGATAGTCATTTAGGAAGCTGGGAGACAATGGTTCGTGTAAGATCTGTTGTGTTAGGCCGACACGTTTCTGGCGATAGGTCCTTACGTCTAGGATGATTGGTGTCGTGTTGTTGAGTAATCAAGTCAAGTCTATGTTGTAGCAATGATTGAGTTCACTGAGTGTGATCACTAGGTTGATAGAAGACATATGGAAATGATGATGTTATGTTGTAGTATGTGCATTTGATTAGATGATTGAAGTGGCTAACCAGCTCTCCTTTCGCATTAGGTAGTGTAGAGTATCATGTGGAGAGGCTGGTATGGAACCGCTTCACTGAGTATTCCATTTACTCATGTCTTCCATTCCATTTCCCCTGTGCACATGACTGTAAGTAGAAATATATGGATTTGGTTGGTATTTGAGCAAAGGTATCCGTCCGATGACTCATGGAACCAGTAATAGAACACGTTGAGTGGTATAAAATGAGTAGACGCGTGTCCATAACATCCGGTTGAATCCTTGGTCGAACAGTGGGAGATCAGGACGTTACAATAATACCTCATAACATCTGAATCCACCTTGACCGAGTTTGTTACATTTTCTAAAATTGTATTGGTTGCTGCTTCAACACCTTTAAAATCAAACTGCAATGAGCCAGCAATTGTACTTTAGTAGTATCATCCCTGCCTACAAGATCATAAGTTTTTAACCATTAAGCTCCGTAAAACATTCTAAGGTGCAAATACTAGTGTATTATGAGCATTTTTAATCATCTGAAATTAGGTTTCAATTTGTTCTTATAGGCTCCATTGACTCCGCTGCTCTGATACCGTGCAGATTGCTCTACGTTAAATTTGGTTTCCTCGAAATTCCTCTATATTTGTCATCTTTAAATTTGGAGGCACTCTAATACCACAAGAAAGGAGACTTGGTTACAAAAGTAATTGTGAAGCAGCTGATAAGTCTTTGTATTTACTTGGTCTTCGTCTTCGGTGGACGGAAAACTTTCCAATCGTTACCATTTTCCTTTGCCTTCTTTATGTTTTAGTATGTCTTTGTTTTTTTCCTCAGCGACAATCCTTACATTTATATATTACTTAATTTTTAGTTTATCTTTTTAATCTTTTTGTATGAAATGTAAAATTTATTTGAAAGAATTGGCCATTTTATTATACTTTTCTAAACACTATCAATTTCCAGAAAGTATATATGTTTAATTTATTGGTTCTAAATGATGTGAAATGTGGCACCATCTCTACATATGAGATTGTATAACGTGTTTTCTGGGTGCTCTATCTGCAGAAAATTCACAAAATAGAAATTGCATGGGTCGAGGACAACTTGCAACTAAAGTTTAATTGGCACAAGAGATGTCCATAGGATACATGCTATATAACATAAATTTTTATATAACATGCGTATGAATCTTGAAACTTATTTTTATATAACATAAATTTCATTTATATATTACATTTAATAATAGTAAATCTTTTATAATTGATATTGTACGTATTAATATAAACTATTTCAAATGATATAAATAATAATTTTGTGTATACATCATATATCTTTTCTGTTATATTTGGAAATATCTACCATCAAATATTAATATCTTTTTAACAGATTCGTTTTATTCTAATAAAAATTCATGACCATGCTGGTCTTACAATTCGCAAGAAAGCGTACTTCAGAGATACACCAACACAAAAAGGCAAAAATCATTAACTACCAGAATAGATCGATACCAGTAGGTAACATTCAACAAGGAGATTTTAATAGACCTCTATATTTCCTGATTCAGAATATCTTCGTTGAGGTGAAACATAGCTGAATTAGAGACCACGAGAGAGACAGAGTTATCCTTGCAACTTACAACTCTTTTCATTTACAACTGAACTAGCTTGACGCTTTATCTTGTTCAAAAGAATAAGGAACCACCGAGATCAAATGCTTGAAAATCAATTCAAGAAAACATGGATAAAAATGATTTAATCTTGTGACTACCCACGATTTATGTAAATTTGAGCTGGAGCTCCCAATCACTTAACTGGAGCCGGAGAAATCGTCCAAGAACCTGGAGATTAGCTATGATCAACACCACAATTGTACTGTTGCATCAAGACCAAGGTAAAAGACTCCTCTTAAACACGACTTCTTCACCACTTATAACATAACTAGAACCCGAAAACTCGAATCGAAACCGATCTGATAAAAATAAATCTAAATCGATCCGAATCTAACATAAATACCGAATGAATCTTTTTTATGGTATTTTGGGTTATGGGTATTATCCGAACCGAACCTAAATAGATATCCGATAAAACCCAAACTATTCAAAATCTCAGAAAAGAACTTGTACCAAACATGATCTCAGTTCCTAATATGTATTCAAAATACTTTAATATATTATTGAGTAACTAAAATAATTATCTATTACATGAAGATTAATGATAGAAGGTGATGGTTAAAACTTAAAGTTTTAGATTTCGGTTTTATTTTCATTGAATAATGCTTATAATTTTATGAGAACTTGGTTTTCGTTTTATACTTTTTTTTTGTTCTATTAATAACTATATTTATCTTCCGTTTGATTTTGAATGATGACATATGATGTTCCTATCTTATTTTTGAATTAATTTCACTTATGCTTTAGTTACAAATACGTAAAAATCATGTACGTTAAATCCGAATAACCAATTTTACTTATATTTTGATTATAAAGCAGGTACAAATCATGTATTTTTTAAATCAAAGAACCGATTGGGATCCGAACTTGAAACTATAACGGGTTATATCAGCTCTTTGAAGATTTACTAACCCTGACCTAAACTCGATAGAACCTGAATCGATCCCGAACCGATCTCGAATCAAACTTTCATATAACCCGAATGGGGCTGATTTTCATAAACCCAAAAAAATCGAAACCCGATTGAACAAAACCAAAACTCGATTGGGATCATGAATGCCCAGGCCTAAACATAGCTACAATAAAACTTTCAGCAAAATAATCAATAGATTTACATTTACAATTATATAACTTACAACATAAATTTTACAGCTAAATCTATTTAAGTTAATTCGACCAATCATCCACAATAGTACAGTACAAGCTTGACCTTTTCCACTTTGTAAAATTTTTTCTTTAACTAATGAAAAAGGAGTTTACCTTTCTTACTTGCATTGGCTTATGGTCGTCACAAACCAACAGAGGGTTCATTTTATAAATGTGACCTTCATAGTCTGAAATCTCAACCCCATATTCGGAGAAATTAAATCATGTCTTCCCGTGCCTCTTTCATCCTCCTTTTCCTTTTCTCCTTCCTCACTAGCTTCCGAGCTACAGCGGTAAGGCCCAACTTTGTACACCATGATTGTCGAAATACGACAAGGTATTCAGCGAACAGCACTTACTTCACCAATCTCAAAACACTTTGGTCCTCTCTCTCTTCTACCAATGCCTCATACTCCACCGGTTTCCAGAACGCTTCGGCTGGACAAGCTAGGGATATGGTCACGGGACTTTTCCTCTGCCGAGGAGACGTCTTGCCTGACGTTTGTCGTGACTGCGTCTCCTTTTCTGTCACCGATATCGTAACTAGGTGTCCCGATCAGAGAGAGGCCATTATCTATTACGAGGAGTGTATGCTCAGATACTCCGACCGGAATATTTTCTCGAACCTCACACTCACCGGAGATTTTTTGATGTATAACGCTAATAGTATTACATCTGTGGAAGAAACAGCTCGGTTCGAAAAAGTGGTGTTGACCACAATTATTGAAGCTGCCTTTGAAGCAGCGAACAACTCTCGATATTTCTGTACGAGAAGTGTAAGGACGTACCAGTTCCAGAATTTGTACAATTTCCAGTTCCAAAATATCGAATCCCAGAATTTGTACGTCCTGGTTCAGTGCACTCCTGATCTGACCAGACAAGACTGTTTGTCCTGTCTGGAACTATCTATCTACAAATTGAATTTTGAACGCACTGGAGCAAGACTTCTTTTACCTAGCTGTAATTCGAGGTACGAACTTTACCAATTCTACAACGAAAGCGTCGTTGATACACCACTGCTGCCTTCGCTGCCTCCAACGCCCCTAGTGGCCTCTACTCCTCCGGTGTCATCTGCTCCACGACCTAGTTAAGTCTTTCTTCTTTGAAATTAGCAATACGACTAGGGCTGTTTTATTTATTTGATCCTTGTGACTGAGTTTATATTAAACAAAATGGTTTTCTAAACGCAGGTAATGGTGGGAATTTAAATGTGTTAGCCATAGCCGTCCTTGCGGCTATTATAATGGCTTTGCTACTTTTCATAGCTGGTTATTGTTTCCTTGCAAAGAGGACAAAGAGGGCTTCTGATAGTGCACCAGCCTTCTATGGTTAACATTTCAATGATTAGCAATCTAAATTGGGTTTGATTAGTGATTACTATCAACGATCAGCCACCTTATTTCTTCTTCTTACTCTTACTGATTACTGCGACTTTTATTGTGCACCAGGAGATGATATAACAACAATAGACTCGCTGCAACTTGATTATAGAACAATTGAAGCTGCAACAAATGATTATTCAGATAATAATAAGATTGGTAGAGGTGGATTTGGCGAAGTTTACAAGGTAAAATCAGTGATGTGGTCAGGATTTAGGGTCCTAAAACAATATTTGATAGTATAATTATATTTGAACTTAAGTTTTTTTTTTGTATAAATTATGATTTTATAAGCTTTTGACAAACAAGTTTTTCTTATCAAAAATAATAATTGATATAATTAAATATATTATATATGAAAATATAATAAAATCAAAGATGGAAAAGAAATTTTAATCTTGAAATCTATCCATAAATATGAAAAATGAACTGTATAGCTATCTATACTATTAGAGAAGAATTCCTAATAGGGTTATACTCTTAGTTTTCTACCAAATTACAATACTATGCCACCGCTATTTAAATGTAATTTCAATATTATTTATTTTAACTAGTCAAACAAATATTCTCATTAAACGTTTTTGCAAATATCATTGGTACATCTCTTTATATTGCCTAACAGAAAATATTGAATCATTAATGAATCAGAATTTTCGTAACTAGATATTCCCTTTACTATTAAACTTACCATTTCGTTTCATGTATTAGAAAATCTACACAAAGAGATGTAATGACAATTTTTATTAACAACTTAGAAATCAGAATAAGTCATCATACGAAATTGACATATTCAGGGTTCTGGACTTGAACTTCATAAAAGATTTAAAAACCTCACAGATTCATAAGTCATCATAAGTCATCATAAGTCATTAGCATGATCTTTGGAGGATAATATTTTGTTATGAACTTGATCTCATTCTACACAAACACATTTATATATAAATATTTTTAAAGACGTGCGTTTATTTCAATATTGTAAAAACTTTTAATTTCTTTTAAAAAAGAAAAAAACTTTATCATAATACCCTTTGAAGATATTTATTTGATCATGAATTATGTATCCTAAATATGTGTACATCAATGTACGTTTAAAATTCCACTCTTAACAAATCATAAAAATCTATTTTTGAGAATCTATATTATTAAATCAAGTACAACTTTACTGGAATCCTACTTATTGTGTTACGAATTTTATACATTTTAATCATGGATATACTATTATTTTAAAAAATAATAATTAGAATTTAAAGTTTAACAAAATATTATGTCAATATATTATTAATTGATAAAGGTAAAATATTAAAAATTAATTAACACTTATGTTATATGATTAATTTTTATCTTTTAACTATGGGTATCTATTTAATTTCGGGTGTGGTGTATTTTCAGTTTTATTTCTCATAAAGTTATACAATTTGTTTCTTTATCAATTACGTTTGGTTTTGGTTTCATTTGTTTGTTCCAAAATATTGGCCAAACCTATAGAATATGTTTTTTATAGAAATTCATATAATCTTTTTTATCCATTCAGAGAATAAATCCGCGCTTTGAAAGCGCGGATCAAAATCTAGTAAGTTTATATAGTAAATGCAGATCGCCTAAGTATATCAATGAATTAAAATATATTTTACGAAATATAAGTGATGAAAATCAGTAAAAAGACAGAAAGACAGGTAAATACATAAATAAACTAGATGACTTTCCGCGATATCGCAGGATAATATTATTCGAATACATTTGGGATAAATAAGGTTTGTGAATATTTAAATTTATAATAATTGTGATAAATTAAATTTGTTAATAAAAACAAAAAAAAAGTTGATTGGTTAATAATGAAAAATAATATTAAATTTTATTCTATTATATTAATCATCTTTCACATGTATCTTATAATTAGGAAACAAAATTATAAATAAAAACTACCATAAGCGTTTTTTATTTTTAAAACTGACTACCATATATGAATTGTAATATCTATTATAATATTGATATATAATATAATTTTTTTAATCAATATTAATTACTATGTATAATTTAGTTTTGTACACAACTAATCAATAATATTAAATTAATTTCAAGATATTTTGAAATATAATATAGATTTATACATTACGAGATACACTTAGGAATATCTTAAAGTTTTGATCGTTTTTTTTTGTTAATATTTTGATCATTATATTGAAGTCAAATTTTGATCATTATATTGACTTCTAATTCATTATATATATATATATATATATATATATATATATATATATATATTGAGAAAGACTGAAGAAAAATAATAGAATTATGAACACATAGTATATATTATTTGCATATATAGAGGAGAGAGGTATGAGAAGATTTTATGGGAAGAGTTTCTGACAAAATCTGAAAAGATTGCTTTAATACATGTCTTCAATTTATTGGTCCAGCTGCTTTTAAAATATTTTAGAACTAATTTTTCTTTTTCTTTGTATTTAAGAAATTTTTAACAGTTTCTGATCACTGCGAATGCGCTTATAGTTAAGAATTCATATCATATTTGCTATTGATTAAAATTAATTGAAATTAAAATTTTTGATTAACAAATATAAAGCCTATAATAAAATATCACATATATTATTATTCATGAATTAATACAATCTGAACATGAAAGAAACCTCAAATGAAGGTTTTCATGTCCAGAACCTTATGGTTTTACAGTAAAACCTTCATACAGTTTTCATTACTAACCAAGTTTTTCAAAATTATATACAGTCTTTCTAAAATTTTTAAAAATGTAACCGTAATACCAAAAGAAAGAGATGAAAATGTATCTAAGAATTTTAAATATATACATATCTATTATTAAATATAAATTAAAATAAACTATTTTCTTTTCTACCCTAATTTTATTTTAACTAAATCAATATTTATATTATTATACTGGTATAAAATAATAAAATCTGAAATATTAACAAATTTTTATTTTAAATTTTTTAAATTTTTTATAGTTGCACATAATACAGGAAAATACCTAGATTAATTATATTTTAACAAGGTTGCTTTTTGCAATGTTCCAATTGCTTTGGGTATTAATTACTAGTATACACCCTTAACTGCGCCTGAGGATGTGTATATTTCTCTGAAATTTTGTGCCAACACATTTATAAGTAACTGAGATGATGCTGGTTAGGGTACTTTTTTGAATGGGACTGAAGTTGCCGTGAAGAGACTGTCCAAATTATCAGGACAAGGTGAAACAGAGTTCAAGAACGAGGTTATTGTTGTTGCAAAGCTTCAGCATAGAAATTTGGTAAGGCTTGTAGGGTTTTCTCTAGAACGGGAAGAAAGGATACTGGTCTATGAATATGTGCCCAACAAAAGCCTTGATTACTTCCTCTTTGGTCAGTTGCATTTATTTCTTTGTTTCAGTGACTCTTTAGCCTTTTAAAAAAATATTGGGTAGCAGATGATTAAATTTATATATGTACACACATAGACCCCACAAAGAAGGATCAGCTATGCTGGACACGACGATACAAGATCATAGGAGGGATTGTTCGGGGAATGCTATATCTTCATCAAGATTCACGGCTAACAATAATACACCGTGACCTCAAAGCAAGTAACATTCTCCTAGATGCAGATATGAATCCAAAAATTTCTGATTTTGGAATGGCAAGGATCTTTGGGATGTACCAAACTCAGGAGAACACGAGCAGAATTGTCGGTACCTAGTAAGTAATCCAATTTACATCTCAAAATTAAGTTGATGTTTGTTGAACATGATTTTGTCAATATACTAACGTTTTGTGTGGATTTCAGCGGCTACATGTCTCCTGAATATGCTATGCATGGCCAGTTCTCAATGAAATCTGATGTCTATAGCTTCGGAGTGTTAGTTCTTGAGATTATAATTGGTAGGAAGAATAGCAGCTTCTATGAGAGAGACGGTGCACATAACTTGGTTACATATGTAAGTTGAGGCAATCAATTTTTCTATATTTTTTTGGTTTAACATAATTTTATATATACCTCTCTTACAATAAGCAACGATTGCAAAAATCAATTGGTTGATTGATGTTATAGGCATGGAGACTTTGGACTAACAAAGAAGAGTTAGACCTTGTGGATCCAGTTATAGTAGCCAATTGCCAGAAGCGTGAAGTGGTTCGATGCATCCATATTGGTCTTTTATGTGTTCAAGAGGATCCTGCAGAGCGTCCAACCTTTTCAACCATTTTGCTGATGCTCACTAGTAACAATTTGATTTTACCAGTGCCTCAACAACCAGGGTTTGTCATTCAGACTAGACCTAAAGCAGATCTGCCTAATTCCAATCAATCTACGATGACCAAGTGTGTTATAGGGTCTGTTAGTGATGCGTCGGTCACTGATTTATATCCTCGTTGATTATGGTATTAACCTTCACGCTTGGTCTAATTGATACTTATTGAAAATAAGTTTTTTTTTTTGTTCAAAACTTGTTTCAGCGCTCTGTAATCCGGTATGTATGTAGTAGCTTCATTTTGATTTGGTTTTATTTTAGTTTTTAAAAATTGACTTATAAATTATGTTATTTTTCTGGTATGTTATTTTACTTTTTTGAGTGAGATTAATTGTAGAGAGGACATGAGTTAAATCATTATCAAATAATGTTTAGAGGATTTCGTTGTAAAGTTGATGCGAACGGTTAACAATTATGGTTTTGAGGTTCAAAAACGTGGGACTATATTTTAAAACTTGTAGGATTTCATCTATATTATTAAAATTGAAGTATTTTTTGATACTGTTTGAAAATAAAGATAGTAGGATAAATGAGAATTGTTTGGAAACATAAATAGTAGATTAAATATTTTTTTTATTTCCACATTTAGCCATTACATTTATAATAAATTAAATACTTTCATTTTGTATTTCTTTTTATTTACAAATTTTGTCATTTCATTTAAAATCAATTTAAATTAATTAATTACAATGATTTTTTTTGTGTTGAAAATAAAAACACAAATTGAAATATATAGTATATATCTATAAAATAAATTTTAAATATAGTATTACTTTATTTATTTTAGTCAAAAATAAATTTTTCAGAGTTCAATTTTTTTTAAAAAAAAACAACATATCATAAAATTAATAATAATTCCTAGAAAACTAATGCAAAAATTAATTTTTAGTATGTTGTTTCATTTTAAAATAATTTAACAAAAAAATAACATGTTAATATATGAACAGTACAATTATACCAAATTGCATCAAGTTATAAAATTTCTAATATAATATTATGAATAAATAAAAAAATTATTATTAAATATTTATATTATAAAATACTATATTTTATTCTATATGTAAATTACAAAAAATAAAAATATTTTTTTTTATAAAACCAGTAATTTATAAATTTATGTTGAATAGTTTAACTCAAACACCCACATGGGGGTTCAGGTCAAGTTTCGGCCTCCTATCTTTCACTGCAGGGAATATGATATTGGCTCCAGTCAAAATTTGTAGAGGTCTCTTTGACTCGGTCACTGGGATCCAACCACTAATCTTTTTAAATTTCTACTTTTCTTTTCTTTAGCTTCGCCTGGAGTCACCTCCGGACAGGGCACCGACAGGGTCACCGGACTTTTCCTTTGACGAGGAGACGTCTCGCCAGAAGTCTGTTGTAGGTGCATCTCCTTTGTAGTTAAAGTCACCTCAAATTTAAGAGGGAGAATGTTGAAGTAAACTTAAAGAAAGTTTGAGTGGCAAGAAATCCTAGTACTAATAGATTTATGATCGTTGGAGATAAGGATCAATGCTACATTTAGGAGTTATATAAATATTTATGTTTACAATTTAAGATATGTGTGGCCTTATATAAAGCGATGTCGAGTTATGTGTTAGATAGATTTAGAGAGTTTAAATTTTGAGTGAGTTTCTTAAGCAATAAGAGAGATATTATTCTCATAATCTATGAGTCTTATACAGAACTATATATTTTGAGCTATTCTTTTTTTTTTTTTTTCAACTTTAAACCCAAAACGTTTTACACATGATACATGATGTACAAAGGGTAAGTCTTTTTCTTTAAATAAATTTAACATTATATTCAAAAAAAGAGTTGGTTTTTGCTTATACCACGTGGGGATTTTTATAATTATCAATTTATCATCAGTCAAAACCATAGAAAATTATGTTTGATGTACTGCCAAAAACTAAATTTATAGTCTCGTCAAAATGCCAACTACGAATAAGTCTCTTCCTTTGCAATCTTGACGTGCATTTATACCCTAATGAACCGATCAAAGGCTTTATGCATAAATTATCGCATTTAATATTTTTTATACCATCTTTTATAAGTTTAGTAGAAGAACACAAGTTGGACAAGAATTCTCAACTTTGACTTTACTTCCGTCACTCGTCACAAAACCATCCTCTGTTTTATTGTAATCTATAGAAAGGGAGAAAATCAAAATTCAAAATTTATTTCATAAGTATATCGGAGTTTCTCAAAGCCAGTTATGTCTTCCAGGGCCTCTTTGATCTTCCTTTTCATTTTCTTCTTTCTTACTAGCTTTAGAGCTACTGCTCAAGATCCTACCTACGTACACCACATATGTTCAAACACGACAACTTACACCAGAAACAGCACTTACTCCACCAATCTCAGAGCCCTTTTATCCTCTCTCTCTTCCAACAATTCCTCTTACACGACCGGATTCCAAACCGCCACCTCCGGACAAGGCGCCGACAGGGTCACAGGACTTTTCCTTTGCCGAGGAGACTTCTCGCCGGAAGTTTGTCAAAGATGCGTCGCCTTTGTCGTCAACGACACCTCAACTCGGTGTCCTAATGAGAGAGAGGTCGTGCTCTATTATGATGAGTGTATAGTAAGGTATTGTTGATTCATTCACATAATTAATATACAACCCTAAAACGGCTATTTGCTTCAATTTATTTTTTTGCTTCAATCTTGTTTTTCTCTCTTAAGTTTATTTTCTTTATTCGAGATTAATTAGCCTTTGTTCACTACAGATACTCTAACCGGAACATTCTCTCGACGTTAGACACCAATGTAGGACTAATCTTGAATAACGGCCAAAATATTACATCTAACCAAAAAGACCAGTTCAGAGACTTGGTCTTGTCAACAATGAACCAAGCCGCCAGTGAAGCTGCGGAGAGTTCTAGAAAGTTTGATGCAAGAAGAGCTAATTGGACTAGATCACAGAGTTTATACGGTTTGGTTCAGTGCACTCCTGATCTGACAGGGCAAGACTGTTTGAGTTGTCTGCAACAGGGCATCAATCAGTTACCTGTTGATAAAATTGGAGGAAGATTTATTGTGCCTAGCTGTAATTCAAGATACGAGATTTACCCATTTTACAACGAGTCCGCCATTACAACACCACCACCGCCGCCGGTTTCAGTTCCTCCACCACCAGGTTAGAACTCTGTTTTTATTGCTCCTTCTATCTAATATTAAAGCTAATTGTGTTTGAAAAACAGGTGGGAATTCAACAGTGCTAGTGATAGCCATTGTTGTGCCTATTATAGTGGTTGCTCTGCTTTTCATAGCTTGTTATTGCTTCCTTGCAAAGAGGGCAAAGAAGACTAATGGCACATCATCTGCATTTGATGTTAAACATTTGAATGTTAATTCTGAGCGTCTCTTTCCTGCTTCTAAGACTTTCTTTATGCACCAGGGGATGATATAACAACCGCAGAACCACTGCAGCTTGATTACAGATCAATCCAAACTGCTACTAATGATTTTGCAGAATGTAATAAGATAGGGGAAGGTGGATTTGGAGAGGTCTACAAGGTAATTATTCCTTAACTGCCTTGGGATATATTTTTATTTTTCATTACCATTTTGTGCCAAATAATGATGGTGAAAACGGTAGGGTACATTATTGGATGGCACTGAAGTTGCTGTGAAGAGACTGTCAAAGTCATCAGGACAAGGTGACGCAGAGTTTAAGAACGAGGTTATTCTTGTTGCAAAGCTACTACATAGAAATCTTGTTAGACTTCTCGGATTTTGTCTAGAAGGAGAAGAAAGGGTACTAGTCTACGAGTATGTGCCCAATGAAAGCCTTGATTACTTCATCTTTGGTTAGTTGCATTTCTTAATGATTATTTGTCCAAATCTTGACACTTAAGTTGCAAATCTTTAAAGCTGGTGCTAATCTATGGATGTGTGCAGACCCTGCAAAGCAAAGTCAGCTAGACTGGTCTCGAAGATACAAGATTATTGGTGGAATTGCTCGAGGGATTCTTTATCTTCATCAAGATTCACGGCTCACAATTATACACCGTGACCTTAAAGCAAGTAACATTCTTCTGGATGTCAATATGAATCCTAAAATTGCTGATTTTGGAATGGCTAGGATCTTTGGAATGAACCAAACAGAGGAGAATACAAGCAGGATAGTGGGGACCTAGTAAGTTTTGTCTTTTAAATTGCTCATACATTTAATGAATTTTTGTGGCCAACATACTAACGTCTTGTTGTGGGTTTCAGTGGTTACATGTCTCCTGAGTATGCAATGCATGGTCAGTACTCAATGAAATCAGATGTCTATAGCTTCGGAGTGTTAGTTCTTGAGATTATAAGCGGAAAGAAGAATAGCAGCTTCTACCAAACAGATGGTGCACATGACTTGGTTTCATATGTAAGTGTTTAGCCAATCAAGTTCCATACTTACCTGACCATGCATGCAAGTGCTGATTGGTTAAAATAATATTCTAGGCATGGAGGCTTTGGAGTAATGGGACACCGCTAGAGCTCGTGGATTCAACTATTGTAGATAATTGCCAAAGGAATGAAGTTGTTCGATGTGTCCATATAAGTCTTTTGTGTGTTCAAGAAGATCCTGTTGAGCGTCCACCCTTGTCAACCATAGTTCTGATGCTCAGTAGTAATACTGTGACATTACCGGCCCCTAGGCAACCAGGTCTTTTCTTTCAGAGTAGACTTGGAAAAAACCCTCTTGATTCAGACAAATTTACAACGACCAAGTCTCTTCTAGTGTCGGTTGATGATGCCTCGATTACAGATCTAAATCCTCGTTGAAGAGAAATGTTTACCTTCTTTGTTTAGTCCAACAATTATTTTCCAACTTTACCTACTTAAACAAATAAACCATATATTGTATTACTGCATCTAAATATATATTTTGTATACCCCCGCTCTAATTCCATAATGGTCGGTATCCACTAACGTATATAACTGGTTTCTTTTGTTTCCTGATTACAAAGAATAATTTGTACAACTTAACAAGACAAATATGGTTATTAAATGTCCATGAACCGAACTGGTGTAAACTCAAAATCCATAATATGTAATTGCTTTTACCAGAAACCCAGTTATAATTACAACCTATATACTTGTTAAATTTCGACATTGTTTATTTTTCAAGATGATTTGATTAAACTTTTTCAAATATCAAAGCCGACTTATTCATCTAATTAACTCTAAACTGATGAGTCTATGTACGTGAATCATATTTTAGAAACTCATTTTTGCAAATTAGGTACGTCAATCATCTGCATAACTTAAATATGCTCCCTGCAATCATCACTTAATAAATACTTCAATCAATATATTTACTAAGTGCATCAAAATTTCCCTACAAGATAGCATCTAAATATATAACGTAACCACCTAACCACTTAATCTCCTATTTTAAAGGACTACGTATATATGGCAACAAATCTGGAATCTATACTATTATATAAAAAGTAAATTTGTTTAGTTGTCAACTTTTCTTTGATTTTAGGTAAATAAATTTGTCTATCTACCTTATTTAAATAATTTCATATACAATTTATTATTAAATAAAAATAAACTTATATTAATAATATTATATTTTAGAAAATATGTTAATTATTTTGTATTAAATTGTTATCTTAAAAATATATTTTCTATTATAAAATCCAAATGAATTTACTGATTGATTTGTAACTTCTCCATGATTTTTGTAATTTTGCTTATTTATTATATTTTTAATAATTTTATGAATAATTTATCATATAATAAAACAAATTTCTATTAATTATATTATATTTTTAGAAAATAAGATAATTCTTATGTGTTATATTGTTATCTTTAAAATATATTTTTTAATCATATAAATTAAAAAATAAGTTAAAATATTAATAGTTAAACATAAAGAAAGCAATGCTGATTTATCAACTTCTCATGATTTTATATTTTGCTTATTTATCATATTTTAATAATTTTATATACAATTTATTAAATAATAAAACAAATGTATACTAATAATACTAGTTTTTTTAAAATAAGATAATTCTTGTGTATTAGATTGTTATCTTGAACATGTATTTTCTCTTAGAAAGTTTAAGTGGATTATCTGATTTGTAATTTTTCATGATTTAGATAATTTTGATTATTTCTCATATTTTTAATAATTTCATATAGAATTTATTATAAAATAAGAAAAAAATTTCAATATATTTTTAAAGATATTTTATTATGTGAGTGTTGTCATTTATAATTAATTTTAAAACATAAATCATAACTTATTATATTGGTTTGAATTAATAAAATATAAACTAACAATAAATTGTACGAAAATTATGACCGCATGTGCGGACAAAACACCTACTTTAAAAATATTTTTGTAGTAGGTGTTTTACCGCATATACGGATTTAAACATGTTATAAGTACTTTTTAATATATCTATTATTAATTAAAAATTAGAATGATAAATTATTATTTATGTTTTCATTTGAAAGTTTTTACGCAATATTTTTTTTGAAAACTTAATTATATATTGTATTCAATATCAATAAATAAATCTGTAAATTCAGTCAATACTTTTTGATTTATATAAAATTAAGCATTGTAATTGATTAATATATAGTTATGTATTTTCTGTTTTTGAATATGTAACTTCTTTATTAACAGATTTTTTCAGATAATATATATATATATATATATACATATGTATGAACTAATTTTTATTTTAAAATATATTTTTAGATTTTGGATAATTATTCTTATTACTAGTTTTAATAATTTATCTAAGAAAATAAATTTTAAATTCATTTTTTTGAGTAATTTATATTTTTATTATTAAGGGTATAAACGATATTAACCTTTTTAATTTTAAAAGTGAAAGTTAAGATGCAATAAAACACTTCAAAAATAATAGTAGATTTTTTTTGTTACTCCTATTTGTTACCTAATAATATGGTTCATATCTGTCTCCTTGCTCATGCATATCTGTGAAATGTGTGAAATGACTATGACATAAGTGTATAGTTATGTAACATCACAAATTTAATACAATTACAAAAATCTCTTAATAATAATTTAAAAAAAAAAAATATTTTACACAAATATGATTACAAAGAAAAACATAAATATGATTACAAAGAAAGACACAAATATAAAAATTAAACCAAGTGATCTTGGCCTAGTGGTAACAGGGCTTCAGCTGAAGCTTCCATCATGGGTTCGATCATCATGGGCTATTAGATTATTAGAACCATGTGGTTAAGTGAAATCATGTGGTTAAGAGATTGGTTTAGCTACCTTTTACTAAACCGGTCATGTATATATACAATAGAATGTACATTGTAAATAATTGACTTGAGTAAATACATTTTCATAACAACCTCCATCGTCTCTTTTAATCTCAAAGCTCAAGTTCTAATATGGTATCAGAGCTGTAAAATTTTCACTTTCACACTCCTTATTCTCGGGAAAATCAGATATTTCTTAACGATTCTTGTTGAATCCGAATCTCTGATGAGTCTTTCGTTACAAGATTTAGAGAATTTGTTCATTAAGCTATGTTTTCTTAAGATTTTTGCGATATATCAGTATATCTCTGTGACAATCGCGCTTCTGATTTCATTTTCTTCTTCTTATTGATCTTTGATTCGCGTATCTTTTCTTGCGCAATCGTTTTTTCTGATTCTTGTTGGATCTTGTTACCGTTATTGTGTGTCAATGGCTAATCCTGCAGAGAATTGTAATCCATCTACGTCCAATGAGAATCCTCCACCGTCGGCGTCTATGATTGATCCAAACTCCAATCCGCTCTATGTGCACTATGTCGATCATGCTGGTATATCTCTAGTCTCTGAGAAACTAGCTGGATTAGGGAACTTCAATACTTGGCGTAGATCGATGCTTATGGCTTTAGGTGCTAGAAATAAAGCTGTTTTTGTTAACAGAATCTAGTCGGAGTTAGCTGAGGATCATCTTGATTATGCATCTTGGTCACGTTGCAACAATATTGTTTGTACTTGGATCGTTAATGCTGTTGAGAAGAAGACTTCTAAAAGTACCATGTATCTGGATACGGCTCGCCAGATGTGTTTAGATATACACGATCAGTTCAAGCAAAGTGATTGACCAAGAACTGCAGAGATAAAGAAGCAAATTTTTGCTGAAACACAAGGATCTCAGAGTGTGAGTGATTACTATACGAAATTGAAGCAGCTGTGGGAAGAATTAAAGAATCATGAGAGTCCGTATACCTGTTGTTTTGGTCATCCTGACTGTGCTAGTCTCAAGAGAACCATTGACAGAGATGAGCAAGATCACATCTTGAAGTTTCTTACTGGTCTTAATAATACGTTCACTGCAACCAGAGGTCAGATGTTAATGATGGAGCCAAGACCAAACATTTCAAAGGTGTTTAATCTAGTTTCTTAAGAAGAAAGGCAGAGGTCGATGAAGAGCACGAGTAATGTAGCTTGCAGTATCTCGGAGTAATGCTGAAGAATCTTTGGTAGCAGCTTATTCAGGAGGATATAACAAACATAAGCCACGTCCTATCTGTTCCCATTGTGGACTTGCAGGAAATACTGTTAACCGGTGTTACAAGATACATGGTTATTCGCAAGGGTATAAACCACCTTCGTTTACTACAAGGTCACAGAATCAAGTTCAGACTCCAGGTCAACAGAAATCTGCACAGAATTGGCCTCCTTGTAAAGAAAATGTTGCAAATATGGTTCTTCAGGACTCTGGTGGTATCTCTTTACACACTCAACAGGGAGTTCACTTGAGTACAGTTACAAGAGAAAAAGTCCACCAGCTTCTTAATGTCTTGAGTATCCACAATACTCCTTCCATAGACAACATTTTACAGATTTCTGGAAGTCATATTCAACTCTCAGATGGAACAGTTTCTACTTCTAAACCTCAACCTCATCTTCTCACTCACATGTCCTCTGAACTTCCTTTTTCAGGTAACACGACTAACTGTCATTTTGTTTCTGCGAGAATGAAGAGCGGCCTTACTATTCTTGCTCCTACTTGGATTGTTGATACTGGTGCTAGTTGCCATGTGTGTTCTTAATTTGAAAATGTTTTCTTTGACTAACTCAATTAGTAACACGACTGTAACTCAACCTGATGGCACTCGCATTCCTGTTACACTTTCTGGTACTATCAAACTTACTACTTGACTAACATTGACTGATGTGATGTATATTCCTCATTTCAAGTTTAATCTTCTGAGTATTAGTGCTCTCACTAGGAATAGTACCATGACTGTTTTGTTCTCTGCATATGCATGTTACATTTTTCCTGATAATCTGTTTCTTAAACTTCAGGAGCATATTCAGGATTACATGATTGGGAAGGGTAACCTCCACAACAATCTCATGTCCTGGATACTCTTGTTTCGTCTGAAAATCTGTTGTGTGCATCTCATCTTGCTCCACTAGATTCATATGCTACTCTATCTCAACAACACACGCATGATTATGACATTTCAATGGTTAATTCTGAAGTTTGGCATCAAAGATTAGAACATCCATCTCAACAGAAGATTCAAGTCCTTTCCAAGTTTTGAAAGTTTTCTTCTGTCAAAACTGATCATTCTAGTTTGTGTAAAATTTACCCTTTGGCTAAACAAAAACGTGTTGATTTTCCTTCTAATCGCATATGTCAAATGAATCATTTGACTTGATCCACATTGATGTTTGGGGTCCTTTCCAGACTCCAAATCATGATGGAAAAAAGTATTTCTTTACTTTAGTTGATGATTGTTCTCGTGTAACATGGCTCTACTTGTTAAAAGATAAAAGTTATGTTTCTAGTGTGTTTCCTGAGTTTCTGAAATATATCCAAACACAATACAAATCTAGCATTAAGACAATACGATCTGATAATGCACCTGAACTAGCGTTTAATTTTCTTCTTAAATCTCATGGCATAGTTCATTTTTTCTCATGTCCTTATACACTTCAACAAAACTCGGTAGTTGAACGCAAACATCAACACATCCTTAAGGTTGCACGAGCCCTTTTGTTTCAATCTAATGTGCCTTTATCTTATTGGGGTGAGTGTATACAAACAACAGTTTATCTCATTAACCGTACTCCTTCTCCTCTCCTTGAGGACAAGTCACCTTTTGAAGTTTTAACCAAACAGAAACCTTCTTATGACCATTTACGTGTCTTTGGTAGCTTGTGTTTTTCATCAACATTGTTAAAATATAGAGATAAGTTTAGCTCTCGTGCCATGCCGTGTACCTTTTTTTGGTTACCCTCATGGTGTTATAGGATACAAAATTTTACATCTTGATCCACATCTCTGTTTCTCGGAATGTTGTGTTTCATGAGTCCAAATTTCCTTTTAAAAACAGAAATCTTCTCCTGGTTTGTCAAAGTTTTTTGATCAAGATATTCTTCCTTTGCCTGTCCCTGATTCCCCTTTGCCTGCTTTCTTTGATCTTGGAAATGATATAACTGATTCTAATCTTTTCAATGACACGTCTAACACTGATATCCCTTCTTCCTCTACTTCACATAATCCTTCCCATTCATCTTCAGCTTTACCAGCAGATAATTCTAACACTACCAATCCATTACCACAAACTCGTTCTAAACGTCAAACAAAAACTCCAGCTTATCTTGATCAGTATCACTATTTTTTACTTGATCAATTACCTAACCTTCCAGTTCACCCAACTCATACCAGATCTTATCCTCTTTCTTCATATCTTTATTTGACAAGTTTGATACTGATCACTGCAATTTTCTTCTCAACATCACCATCTCTAAACTTCCTAAAAGATATAAAAAATCTGTTCAATCTGAGGAATTTAGAAATTCCATGAAATCTGAAATGACTTCTCTAGAGGATAGTGGTACTTGGTCTGTGTGTCAACTACCTAAAGTAAAACAACCTGTTGGCTTCAAATGGATTACCATCAAGTATAATCCTGATGGAACTATTGAGCGGTATAAGTCTCGTGTGGTGGCCAAGGGTTATACACAAATGGAAGGCCTGGATTATCTGGACACATTCTCACCAGTAGCAAAGATTGGTACTCTACGACTTCTTTTGGCTATAGGCGCAGAAGCTAAAAAGTTGGTCAATCACTCAATTGGATGTGAGAAATGCTTTCTTAAATGGGGATCTTGATGAAGAGATATATATATATATGCAACTTCCACAGGGTTATGCGGAGATAACCGGGAAGATAGTGCCTCCAAATTCTGTTTGTAGACTTCACAAGTCCCTCTATGGACTTAAACAAGCATCTCGTCAATGGAACTACAAGCTATCTGAAGTCATTCTTGGTGCTGGTTTTAAGCAGACACATCCAGATCATTATCTCTTCATAAGATATGTCAACAAGATCTATATTTCAGTTCTTGTCTAGTTGATGATATATTGATCGTGGGTAATGATAGTTCTGCGGTTGAAGAATTCAAGACAGTTCTCAAATCTGCTTTCAAGCTTCGTGATCTTGGCTCGGCAAAGTATTTTTTGGGTTTTGAGATAGCAAGGAATCAGTCTGGTATCTCTATTAATCAACGCATATATACTCTGGAGCTCCTGGAGGAAGCCGGTCTCTTGGGCTGTAAACATGTTTCCGTTCCTATGGATCCTACTCTGAAGCTGTCTCTCACGACTGGCACTGCCTTACCTGATGCTGCAGCATATAGGAGACTTGTTGGCAGATTGCTATATCTTACCCACACACGTCCTGACATAACGTATGTGGTTCATAAGCTCAGGCAGTTCATGTCTGCCCCAACAGACTCTCATTTGCAGGCTGCTACTAGAGTGCTAAGTTATCTGAAGAATGATCCAGGTCAAAGTCTGTTCTATTCAGCTTCTTCTCCTTTACGTCTCACTGCTTATTCTGATGCTGATTGGGCAGCTTGTCCTGATTCGCGACAATCGATCACGGGGTATTGTGTTTTTCTTGGTGATTCATTGAACTTGGCGTTCCAAGAAGCAGCAGACAGTATCTAGGAACAGCTCTGAAGCTGAATATAGAGCAAGGGCTGATGCTACTTGTGAGTTAATATGGCTGACCACCTTATTGACTGAAATGCATTGCTCTCATGTGGCCCCTGTTACTCTGTTTTGTGATAACCAGTCTGCCCCTTACATTGCTTCTAACCCCGTTTTATCATGACCGAACGAAGCATGTAAAGATAGATTGTTATGTTGTTCGAGAGAGACTAGAGAGTGGCTTTCTGAAGACGCTCCATGTTCGGTCTGATCTTCAGCTGGCAGATCTACTGACCAAAGCCGTTCAACCAGGACTCTTCAAGGCTCTACTGTCCAAGCTTGGAATCCACAGTTTGTGTCTTCCATATTGAGGGGAGAATATTAGATTATTAGAACAATGTGGTTTAGAGACTGGTTTAGCTTCCTTTTACTAAACCGGTCATGTATATATACAGTAGAATGTACATTGTAAACAATTGACTTGAGTAAATACATTTATTTTTTCTATTTTCATAACAACCTCCATCGTCTCTTTTAATCTCAAAGCTCAAGTTCTAATATTAGCCATCCATATTAGTCAGTGTGTTATGCTGGCTATTACGATATGTGATAACCAAAATCATAATAGCCAACTAAACCAGCTAAACTTCCATCATGGGTTTGATTATCACTGGCCATCAATATCATTCACATATCTCTTGCATAGACCCGGTTCGGTTCTTGGATCACAGACATTGGAAGGAAGAGTGATGCAGCATAAATTACGATAATTAGTTTAAGAGTGTGTAAGATCAATATCTAACCGAAAATAAAAGATAAAGTAAGAATTCTCTATTTTTATTAATCAAATAATAAAACTGACTAAAGATCGAGCCTAAGGCCTCGATTGGTACAACAGATTATAAAGCAGTAGCAGTATGATGCAGAAGCAGTATACTGCAGAAGCTGTAGCAGTATGATGCATTAGCAGTATACAATTTTAAAATTGTCATAATAGTTTGTAAAATAATATATTCCTTTCAAAATAATATATATTTTTATTTAAAATAATGAATTTTATTCATTATATAAATTATATTTAAAAATGTAAAATTTATTTAAAATAATGAATTTTATTCATTATATAAATTATATTTTTAAAATATATATTTTTATTGAAAATAATGAATTTTATTCATTATATAAATTATATTTAAAAATGTAAAATTTATTTTAAAAATATTAAATTATTTTTGGATATTAACATATATAAATATTATTAAATAAATTAATTTATTATAATTTATATATAAATTAATTATAATTTATATATAAATTAATTATATTTTATATATAAATTAATTCTAATTTATAAAAAACTATTATTATTTATTTATTCGTAGAGCACTAAATGACTCATATATAAAATTATCATAAAAGTTAATATATAATTTATTTATTAGTGTCTAAATAATATGTTTATATCGATAATATATAAATTATATTATGTTATTTTTTATTAAAAATAATGAATGATATATGTAATTATATAGATTATATTATATTTTAAATGTGAAATATTGTTCTTTTAAAAATAATTATAATATTTATTCTTATTGTTTAAAATATAAATTTATATTTAATTATAAAAATATTGTTTGTATTATCAAAAAAAAAAAATTTATATAAATATAATTAAGTTTTATATTTCTATATGCAAATGCTCTCCCAAAAGCTCTATATGAGAACATTGAGCAAAGAATATTTGGAGAGCATTTGCATTTGGTAAATGATTTTCTAAATGCTTCTTTGTCAAATATTGATTTGATAATAGAGAGCATAATGTTTATGCTAATGCTCTACTAATCAACCCCTAAGTGAATATATATTAGAAAACCATAAAAACTCCAATACAATAATGAGATTCCTATTAATGATAAACAAGATAATAATAATGAGAATATTTTCCAAATATTATCTCTACATCAAAGGGAAGAGAGGATGAGTTGCGTCGTAACTCGTAAGTACCATTTGGATCTGAATTATCAAGTATCCATTGTCCATACATGTCTATGCTGAAACTAGGGTTAGGAAAAAAAAACAGAATCCAAAAATCTGAACTGAACCCGAACCGATAAAAAGAAATCTGAACTCGACATAAATACCGAATGGATTTTGTTTTACGGTATTTCGGATTATGAGTTTTACCCGAACCGAACCAGAACTTAAATGGATATCCGAAAAAACTCGAAACTTTAAAATTACAAAAAACTTGTACCATACCCAATCTAAATTTCTAATATGTTTTCAAAATACATTAATATATTATCAAGTACCAACAATAATTAGTTATTATATGAATAATGAACTCAAATATTTAGTCTAATATATAGTGTTATTTGGTTAATATTTATGTTTATGATTGACATTACATTTGACAAGTTACGAATAATTTTTCTTTTAAGTTTAAACAATTTTTTTCAGAAAAAGTTTAAATAGTACTTTTTACGTTTATAGAATTGTTAGTTGTTAACTTTAACTTTTTATGTTTCATTATGTATGATTTACATTCATACAAAGTTTTGGTTTGTCATTAATCATGATATGTATAGTAATGTAACATATAGTTCAATGACAAATCTTATATGATTGATAGACGAGTTTCACAATATTATTTTGAAAGAGAAAAATATGGTTTGTAGAAGCTAAATACACAAATTTAATAAACGATTGAAAATATAGTGAGTTTAATTAAGTATAAGTTAATATTTTTAGAACCGATAACCCGATTAGTATCCGAAACTATAACTATTTCTGGTTCAACCGGATCTTGGACATGTTACTAAACCCGAACCGACCCGACTAAATCCGAACCGAATCCGACCCGAATTTTTATAATATCCAAATGGAGCTGAAATTCATGAACCCGAAAACCCGAAACCCGAATCCGAACCAAAACTTAAAACTCGAATGAACCCGAACCGAAACCCGATTGGGACCCCGATTGCTCAGCCCTAGCTGAAACAGAAGCGATAACTCTAAAGCTTATAAGTTATCTTATTATATAAAGTAGACTTTTCTCTCATATGAGAGTGCCATGTCACTAATTCATTTTTTATCAGCATGACATGTGTCATGATTCTTGGTTAATCTTTTGACTTTTGGTTTGTTTGTCGGTTCATCTTAAATTAAGGATATAATGGCATCATTCAATGAATCCCACTTTTCTACCTATTTACTGCAATTTTACTGTAATTTGTGTCCCTAAAAATATTATATGTAGTGTTTTGGTTAATCAAAAGTATCTGAGAAATCTCTATATCTAGCGTTTATTTTGTTCCCCGAGGTTTCTTAAAAATATACCTCAGATACTTTTGATTAACCAAAATGTCTTTGACATCATCTAATGATGAATAAAGTGAATCGCAACTGAAGATTAGATAAAGAAGTCGTATTGTGGCCTTGATTGCCGTCAACTCAGTTGTACACATAAAGAATACAAAATGATTCCTAGGATTCCTGACAGGAGGAGAGCCACCACGAGTGGTCATCATAACCCATCGATTGAATAAAAAAATATATATAACGGGCTTTACAATGATATGATTAGAGATTTTGTTAACTTTATTGAATAGAGTTATTTAATACTAACATTTAAGTTAAAACCCAATTCAAAGAAATACTAAAAATCAACAATTATTGGTTTTGGATTATTTAGAGTAATAAATCTTATAGTTCGTTTAATGGAAAATAATAATTGTTAAAGTTAGAAATACAAAGTAACAAATACGGGTTTTATAGCTCGATCTCTTTAATTAATAGTCATTCATTTCTTTTGCAAACTATCGTTTCTTCTTAAGTTCTGTATTTATTAACAAAAACAGATTAAATAATGTATCTTCATTAAAACTATATACTACCCCCTCCGTTTCTTATTGTAAATAGTATTAAGAAATTTGTTTGTTTCAAAATATAGGTAACTTTCTTACATCTAAGTAATTTTTGCATGTACTAGATATAATATGATCAATCAAATAATGTCTATTTTTAAAATTAGTATATTTTATTAATTAAATATTATGTTCTACAAAATAAAAACTTTATTAATATTAATTCTTTTATTCTAATCTATTGTGCAAATGGAAGAAGTAATATTGTATGTGAGCGTTTAGAAAAATCTCAGTGACAAAAACAAAATTTAGTTTATCATATTTTGTTAACTTTTAGTAAAACCTTACAAACCGTGAGAATAAGAAAAAAAATAACAAAACATGTCACTTGGATTTCAATTCAAATTAACAGTTTTTTCTTACCTTTTCCAATAAAACATGAACACTATCATCATACAACTTTAAGTAAATAAGTATTTTTTGTATTTAATTCCATTAGTTCGAAACTTATGAATTTGTATGGTCCTAAACAGGTTTCCCTTTAAGAAAAAAAATGATCTTCGGAAGAATTTATATATATTAAACTATTCACATAATACGATTGTATTCTTTAAATACATTATTGCTTTTTAATAGTCCTACTTCTCACAATTTTGGTAAAATGTTAGCGTAAAACAGACAAAAAGAAAATAATTGAAAATGTCAAATGTTCTTTAGAATTAAAAATTCTTTTCAATTACTTATAATGTGGTTACCCGCCCGTAGGGCGGGTTTTACCTAGTAACTTATAAGGAAGAGTATTGGAAACAAACTCCTCTGTTTCATTTTTTTTTTTGATTACACAAGAAAAGTCCTTTATCGATTTTGTAATTGCCCATCGATACATTTCTTCCCAGTTTGAACCAGAAATGTAAATTTCTCTCCGATTCTAGTGTTGAATTCGTCAAACTGATAACAGTGGTCCTGAACAAAACACGGCCGTCAAAACGAATGTCAAAGGTCAAAAGTTTTTAGCTAATCATACACGACCGGTTAACACAATAAACCGGGGTGGATTTGATTTTACATCAACTTGTAATTTGGCATGTTGATAAAAATTTGACCAGAAATACAAATCAGAAGACTGCATAAGCAAGAGGTGATATTACAAAATTAAATCGCACTGAATACATAACTTTCAGACAACATAATACTGTTTCAGTGGAAGTGAATAGAAGTAAAACATGGCTTATGTCAAACAAGTCCAACGTCTCATTTGAACATCTTACTTCAACGAGGATCAAGATCAGTAGTGGTTACATCATTGATACTTTGGGAATTGGTCCAAGCCGTAGATTGGCTAGACTCAGGACCATCTCGCCCTTGGTTGTGTCTATTTTGAAAGAAGAATACAGGTTGTTGAGAAACAGGTAAACTGATGCTGCTAGTAGTTGATTCTTTGAGTGTATACAATTTATAAGAAGGAGAAGAAGAAGAAGAAGAAGAATTATTAATATAATTAACTTGCTCTGTTTTATGAAAGAAAAAACAGAGTATCACTTTTATTGTATTACGCTCAATTGTTTGAATTGTTTTCTGAGACAAGACTCGATCTATATTTATAGAGAATGAACAGGTGTGTTGAAACAACACAACTCTTTGTTGTAAAGACACAACTCCTAATTCTAAAGACATAACTCTTGATTGTATAGACACACCTTTTCATTCTAAAAAACACAACATGAAGAGTCACAACTCTTTGTATAATAGCTAACTAATTTAAATGTACTAAGGAGAGATTTGATTATATAATTTAACACTCCTCCTTAATCATATCTCGACTTCACTCCAAGCTGTTTCCTGAGGTCTTCAAACCTTGAACTGCCCAATGCCTTTGTGAGAATGTCTGCGACTTGATCATCCCCCTTGCAATACTCCAGTTCAATGATTCCTTTTTGCTGAACTTCCCTCACAAAGTGATACTTGATCTCTATGTGCTTTGTCCTTCTGTGTTGCACCGGATTCTTCCCGATTGCTATTGCTGATTTGTTATCACATAAGATCGGAATGCCTCCTTCAAACTTCTGACCAAAATCTTCAAATAGTCTTTGTAGCCACACGGCTTGATTTGCTGCTGCACATACGCTATGTACTCTGCCTCAGCTGTTGATTGTGCCACTGTTTGTTGCTTGCTTGACTGCCAACAAAACATAGGCGAACCAAGAGTAAACACATAACCTGAAGTGCTTTTCTTGTCTTCTTTAGAACCACCTCAATTGCTATCCGAGTAGCCTATAAGTCGTGGTTCCTTCACACTTGTAAAGAACACTCCAAAATGTGATCTTCCTTTGACATATCTTAACACCCTTTTGGCTTCTTGGTAGTGCTTCATGCGAGGTGATGACATGTATCTTGAGAGATAGGCGCTTGCATACATCACATCAGGTCTTGATGCACATAAGTACAGAAGCCCTCCAACAATGTTTCTATACTTAGTCGGATCTCCATACTCTTTGTCATCCTCATCAACTCCTTTCTTTTGTGGTGTAAGTGGAGTGCTTACAATCTTGCTGTGTCGCATCCCAAACTTATCAACAAGTTTGTTTGCATATTATTCTTGTGAAAGAAATATGCCTCCATTATCTTGAATTACTTCCATTCCAAGGAAATAGTTCAACAATCCAAGATCCATCATCTCGAACTCTTTCTTCATATTCTCCTTGAATGTGTTGATGATCTTAACATTGTTTCCAGTGATGATTATATCATCCACATATAGACTCACGATCAACACATCTCCTCCTTGCTTCTTGATGTATAAAGCTGCATCATTCATACTTCTTTCAAACCCGTTTTGAAGAAAATATGAATCTATCATTCCATACCATGCCCTTGGGGTTTGCTTTAAACCATATAAAGCTTTGTGTAGCCTTAACACCTTTTCTTCCTTTCCTTGCTTCACATATCCAGGTTGTTGTGTCACATACACTTCTTCCTTCATTTCCCCATTGAGAAATGCTGACTTCACATCCATCTGATACAAACACCACTTCATCTGAGCTGCATATGCAAGTATGGCTCTTATTGTATCATGTCTTGAGACAGGGGCAAACGTCTAAAGGTAGTCAACACCATATGATTGAGAGAATCCTCTTGCTACTAGTCGCGCCTTATGTTTGATGTGATTGCCACTTGCATCGGTCTTGATCTTATAGATCCACTTCACACTTTTCAAATTCTTCTTCTCTGGCTTGTCTACTAGTTCCCATGTATTGTTCTTCTCAATCGTGTCGATTTCTTCATCCATCGCCTTCCTCCATTACTTTGTACCACACGCTTCATCACAAGTGTATGGTTCTTCATGTGCATGAAGACAAGATTCTATTGCTTGAGCTGCCTCTTCAAGCTCTACTCTTGGTGCCTTTTCCATGATCTCAACCATGGACTTAAACTTCTTTGGTGGCTCAGAATCTTTTTCATCTTCATCACTAGTATCATGATCATTATTTTGAATGAAAACAGGGCTGGAAATACCTTCGGTTTGTGTTTGTTCCTCAGACGATTGATCATCTTCCATAGACAACTCGTTCGGCAATTGAGAGTCTTCCATAGACATCTCTAATGTCTTCTTGACTTCTCCTAGTTTTTTCCAGTCCCACTTCTTGCTTTCTTCAAACTCTACATCTCTTGATACTTCAATCTTCTCATTCTCCAGGGTGAGAACTCTATAGCTTTTGGATTGATTGCTATATCCAATAAATACTCCACGCTTTGCCTTGACATCTAACTTCCTTCTCTTCTGATCCGGAATATGTATGTAACATATGCTACCAAACATTCTCATGTGTGAAATATCTGGCTTGTGTCCACACCACTTCTCTATAGGAGTGACATCATCTTCTATTGCCTTTGATGGTAGACGATTTTGAAGGTATGAGGCAGTGTATACCGCTTCTGCCCATAACTTGAGTGGTAAATCTTGTTCTGCCAACATAGTTCTAGCCATCTCCACCAAGTTCCTATTCATCCGCTCTGCTGCACCATTTTGTTGTGGTGAATAAGGCAAGGTAACTTGCTTATTGATTCCTTCTTCTTCACAAAACCGGTTGAATTCATGTGAAGTGAACTCACCACCACCATCTGACCTCAATGTCTTGATGGTACAACCCGATTGCTTCTCCACCATTGCTTTGAACTTCTTGAACAATGAGAATGTCTCTGATTTTTGCTTCATGAAATATACCCAACACATGTGAGTATAGTCATCTAAAAATAGCAAAAAATATTGACTTCCATCAATGGATTGATGCTGCATTGGTCCACATACATCTGTATGTACAATCTCAAGCTTTTCACTTGTCTTAGTTTGAGATTCCTTTGGGAAGCTTTTGCGTGATTGCTTTCCAAGTCTACACGCCTCACATGCTCCCTTCTTGACCTTAAACTTTGGTAATCCCTTTACCAAGTCTTTGTCTTGCATTTGTTGCAACCTTTTGTCGCCTACATGACCAAGTCTCTTGTGCCATGTCTTCATTTTGCTTTGCTCACTTGCGCTCATGGCTTCTTCTTCCTGAGCCGAACTCATCCTAATTTTGTAGCTCTTGTGAGTCATTGGGATATTCATTATCCTCCTTCCTTTTTCATTTTCTATGATGCATCTCTTCTCTTGGAAATTCACCGGTATCCACTTGAAACAATTTGTGGAACACTCAACAATTTTTTTGCCAAACCCAAAACCAAGAATACATTCCTGATGGTCCTCTTGCCACCATTAGTCATGACGGTAATATCTCCTTTACCAGCTGTCATGACTATACTTCCATTTCCAATCTTTATTGGAATCTTGACACTCTTGTCAAGTCTTGAGAAGTAATTCTCCTCCTTTGTCATATGATTAGTTGCTCCACTGTCTACTAACCAGACATCTTCCATCACAGTTGTTGCTTCACTCGCACTGAACAACATATGATCTTCATTAAAGTCTTCTTCTTCGAGACTTAAATGTGCTTTCTCCTTTTTCTTTGAGTAGCACTGATTTGCAAAATGACCTAACTTGCCACAATTGTAACACTCCTTGTTACTTTTGTAGTCCTTCTTAGGATCATCCTTTTATGTTTCCTAAAACACTCATTCTCATTGTGATTGTTCTTCTTGCAGAAAACACACCACTTCTTGCCTCCACGGCGTTTCGAGTTGTCTTGTTTGACATCAGAAGTTTTCTTTTTAGCACGAGCATCGAATGTTCCTTCACTTGTGCTTTCTTCTCTTACAGCCAACCTTGCTGCATGAGCCTTCAAAATTCCGATCAAATCTGCCATCTTTGTTGAAGTCAAATCGCTTGTTTGCTCTAGTACACTGACTATGCTATCAAACTTGGTTGGGAGAGAGATGAGTATCTTTTGTATGAGTTGGATGTCTGACTTTTGTTCTCCATGATAAGTTAATTTATTTGACAAATCAACTAAGTTATCTGTGAAGACCTTGATGTCTTCATTCTCATTCATCTTTAGGTTTTCATATTCCCTTCGAAACGTTTGAAGTCGAATCAAACAGACTTGAGGAGAACCTTCATACTCTGCCTTCAATGCATCCCACGCCTCTTTAGAAGTTGTTGCTGCTGCAATCCTAGAGAATATATCATCCGATACGGCAGTTTGTAGAATTTGCAAAGCCATTGTATCGTTCACCATCGCTTCTTCTCTAAGTGATCTTACCCTTGCTGGTGGGGTTCCCACGCCTTCTTCAACCACAGACCATAACTTCCTGGTCTTGAGAATGGTTGTCATCTTAATACTCCAGAAGTCATACTTTTCCCCATCGAAAATAGGGATCACTTGATTTTTCATCGTGAAATTTTCTTTTGACTATCAATATTACAAACTTCTTCTGATTATCAATATCAATATTTGTGATTATCAATGTGACGATCTCTTTATCTTCTCATATTATCATTACCAGAGTCTTCTGTAATTTGTAATCAAATTTGTAATAATATCACAGCAATTCTCTCTTTGCTGAATTTGTGATTATCAATATCAGAGTGTTCTGATTATCAGAAATTTGTATTCAAATTTGTAATCAATGGTCACGGCAATTCTCTCAGGTGAATTTGTGATTATCAATATCAGAGTTTTTTTTTGATTATCAGAAACTTATAATCAATATCACAAGGATGCCCTCTTCTTCTTCAATTCTTTTTTTTTTAGTTTTTGATTTCTCTCTGCCTTTCAACCGCAAGACTCTGATACCAAGTTGATTCTCTGAGTGTATACAATTTATAAGAAGGAGAAGAAGAAGAAGAATTATTAATATAATTAACTTGCTATGTTTTATGAAAGAAAAAACAGAGTATCACTTTTATTGTATTACGCTCAATTGTTTTCTGAGACAAGACTTGATCTATATTTATAGAGAATGAACAGGTGTGTTGAAACAACACAACCCTTTGTTGTAAAGACAAAACTCCTAATTCTAAAGACATAACTCTTAATTGTACATACACACTTTTTCATTCTAAAAAAACACAACATGAAGAGTCACAACTCTTTGTATAATAACTAACTAATTTAAATGTATTAAGGAGAGATTTGATTATATAATTTAACATTAGTGACCATTGACATGATTGTCGGCAAGTTGGGGCGATCCGTGGGGTCGTCTTGAACACATAGCAGCGCAATATGGATGCATCTTGTTACTTCTTCACTTTGAAAATTCCCTGAAATTGTAGAATCCACGAGCTCTAATGGTGTTCCGTTTCTCCACAACCTCCAAGCCTATAAGACAAGTTGATCATCAATCATGTTGTTGGTTAATCATTTAAATCATTGATCAAGAAGTTAGTTCTTCTTTGGTACTTACGTATGTGACCAAATTCTCAATTGTAGTATCTGACTGGTGGATGAAAATGTTCTTTTGGCCGCATATAATCTCAAGAACTAAAACTCCAAAACTATAAACATCAGATTTCATTGAGAATATGCCTTGCATCACATATTCCGGTGACATGTAACCGCTACAAGAGTAAATGACAAGAATATCTTGTGAAGGGAAGATTCTTCAAGCTTGCATTGATTATGAAAAAAGTCAAAGGTTATACTCATTTACCGTGTCCAAACTATTCTGTTTGTATTTGCTCCAGTTTGGTCCATCCCAAAAATTATGGCTGTTCCAAAATCCGCAATTTTTGGGTTCATATCCACATCTAGGAGAATATTGCTGGCTTTTAGGTCACGATGTATAATCGTGAGACGTGAATCTTGATGAAGATATAGAATACCACGAGTGACTCCGGCGATAATGTTGTACTGTTTTGTCCAGTCTAGTAGCCCTTGCTTTTTAGGATCTGCACATACAAAAGTAGCCATGAAATACTTATAAATTTTCAATGAGAGAAGCTTACAAATTTTCTTGAATTTAATATATACATAATAGATGCTAATTCCACATACCAAAGAGGAAGTAATCAAGGCTCTTGTTGGGGAAATCCAAAAACAAGTATCTTTTCTTCGCCTTCAAGGAAATACCCGAGAAGCCTAACTAGATTCTTATGCTGAAGTTTTGCAACAACAACAACCTCGTTCTTGAACTCTTGTGCGCCTTGTGATGATTTTTTTGATAGCCTTTTCACTGCAACTTCTGTTCCATTAGGCAATGTTCCCTACAAATAATATCAGTGAGACCAATGACCAGCTTACTTTGACTCTCAATTATTTTGCCAAAGAATTAATGAACCAAGAAGCTAAATAAATAACACCTTTAAAACTTCTCCGAATCCACCTTGACCGAGCTTATTACTTATTACAAATTTGTTGGTTGCAACTTCAATTGTCTTAAAATCGAATTGTAAGGAGTGGACAGATGTTATACCATCTAGTATTATATCACCAAGAACAAAATATCATCATCAGAGAGTGGTATATATATATATCCATAGTTCCATCGACAATATGATAAGAGCGAAGAGACTAAAGAAAAACATAGCAACACTCACATTGATTAAGATCAAGTTCTTGATTTGGTTTTATCTTCCAACAAAGTATAGCAGATCGCTGAGCAAGTAGTAGTGAAACCACGATGACCAAAAAGACTACTACAATGGGAACAATAATTTCCAAAGTAACTCTCCTTGAGCTTTCCAAAGTAACCAGTCAGATGCACCCTTGATACAAGCAGAACAGTCACTAGGACTTGATCTTGAGATGCACATCCCTACAGCGTAGACCTTGTCCGGTTCTTCGCCAACCGAACCGCTGTAGAAACCGTCTTGAGCAGTGGTGTTGGAAGGAAGAGAAGAGAGGATGAGACGACGATTTGCATCCTATGTACCGTTGGGTATGAAATACTTACGGTTCTGTATGCATGTTTGTGATGAGATAGTAGCCACACCGATGGATATGAGAACAAAACAGAGAACTGATAAGGAACTCCTCAGCTTCATTTTCTCAAAA
Organism: Eruca vesicaria subsp. sativa; assembly: GCA_932364175.1. NCBI lineage: Eukaryota > Viridiplantae > Streptophyta > Magnoliopsida > Brassicales > Brassicaceae > Eruca > Eruca vesicaria. The sequence continues at coordinate 204,623 of CAKOAT010258487.1, read as the reverse complement.
ACAATTTAGCAATAACGTTGTTTCAGTGTTAAGCATTTCTATGTTCGGGTTTTACTATTTAATCAGCTACCGAAGTTTCTCTACGAATTTTGAAGCGTTGACTTCGAAAAACTGATATACGGTCATAAAAAGAGAGACTAAAATCTAAAGACTAAGTCAGTGTTTTTTTTTGTTTTCTGTTCATACAGTATAATGTTTGATTCCCTTCCCATAGTTCCCAATAATGGTCACAGACCCACAGCCCCACTAACACAATCATCTTTTACGTGAGACATATACCTTTTTGGGTATATCTATAATTTTCTTCCTATATAACTTGATCACCATTCGCATCTATATATATGAACTGCTAAAAATTTATGGATGCCCAAAATCTCTGTCTACAATGAGCTCTAAGACTCGTGAGCTCTAAGTTCTCTTGGATCCTACAATGAGTTTACTTAGCACACCATCTGCACTGCGAGAATAATGAATTGTTCAGTAAATAATTCAAATCATTCAATCAATCATTTGCCATGGTCGTATTCCCCTTAGAATTGTTGCAACGGTGTTGTCTTTATTGTTTTGAATCACTCAATTTGTATAAGAACACGTTAACAAGAAGTTGCTTCTCTTATTAATCACTTAAGAAAAAAATCCTCAAAATTCAAGCACTCTCAAAGCAATCTCTCAAAAACTACATAGGTTGCAACAACTCTGCAATTCTGTATATAGGACTCAATAAATTCCTAAACTCATTAGTAAAAACACTTTAAAATATTTTCTAATCCTTTTAGACAATCACACTTAGTAGGATTAGGATAGCTTGTATTCCAAGCTATTTCAAGCTTTCTTATCTCAGTATCCCAACCATTGGTTAAGTTCAAAATAAAAATCGAAGTTTCTTTGCTATCTAATTGCTAGAACGATAAAATTGAATCCAAACCAAATCCGTCATAGATATCGAATGATATTTTTAATGGTATTTCGGATTGTGAATTTTAAAATTCCAAAAAAACATGACATGAATAATTAACTAGAATAATTAGTTTAGTATATTTTGATGTTTGGTTTTCCTCCTTATTTTTTATAGTTGATTTTATCGGGCTAGATGTATTTTCGTTTTGGGTTTATTGGATGTAATGAGTTCCCACATAGTTTTTGAGTTTTGTTCTTTAATTTTATTATCCTTGTTCTCTAATTCACTAGTCAAAATTTATACTAAAACCAAAACAAATTGTGACAAAAGCATTTCTCATTTTGAATTTTGGATTATTGGCTTTGTTACACTATATCTTTATTTGGTTTTCAAGTTTAAATAAGTACAAAACAATATTTTGAAAGCGAAAGCCCGATTAAGATCCTTCGAAGTTATATTAAATTCAATCGCTTTTTGGATATGTTATTAAACCCGAATCGAACCCGACTAAACTCGAACCAAACCCCAATCAAATTCGAACTAAAATTTTATAATCTCCGAAAGGAGCTGAAATTCCTAAATCCAAAAATCTGAAATCCTATTGAACCCGAATCGAAACCTGATTGGTTACCCCCAATGTCCAGCCTAATTCAAACTTATAAACACCTGCCTCCCTTCTGCTTTTTTCAACTACACAGTGGTCCTCTTTCCTCCATTTACGCATATACAGTCATAAATGAAGAGACATATATAAGTCAAGAGTCAATGTAAACATTTTATTTCTTTGTTAATATAGTATAAAAATGTCAATCATTCAAAACCTAACGAAGCATAGCTGCATAGGCAGATGGAAAGGGACCAGAGAACATTGGGCTAATGTATCAGTGTCATTGGTTTTTCAACTCTTATATATGGAGAAAAATCGAAGAAGTTGCGTGCACATCATACTCCTACAAAATGGAGAGACAGACCCATCTACAAATATCATTAATGCCTATGAAATATAGTTTATATTATAAGTTACAACAACATCATCATCATCTATATAAAGAACTGTATAATATAGTGGAAAATCTTCAAATCGTATTTGATTTTACAAAAGTATCATATGCCTCAGACATAAGATGCAAATCATCTTTGGATTTTCGTTTCTTGAAAACTTCAACAGAAATCTGTTTGAATAATCAACTCATCGATCAGCCAGAAAAAATCATGTTTTCGGGATCTGCTAGGGAAACTGCTACTTGGAAGCATTGTACTCACCCCTGGTGAAATGCAGGATTCTCTTAAAACATATAATAGATCAATATGAATGCATTTAATAACTTTGTTAACCTGGTTAAGCTTAGTAAATTAACCAGTTTGGTTAAAATTCTTAAATTCATCTTCTCTATTAAAAGAGAAGTACCAAATTTATCTATTATTAAGAAGTCATGTTGGACCATGTCATTAATTATTTAATTTGACATATTTGATTGTTATATTAAAAAGTCAAATATATATTATTTTCAAAATATCTTAATAATGAATAAGAATATTAATAATAAATAAATTTAAATATAACAAAATCTTTTGAAACAGATCTAATAAAATCTTACCAAAAAATTTAAATATTTTTTATAAAATAAGTATTTCTTTATTTTGTTGTTAGATATAATTCTAATTAAAACTAAAATATAAATCATATATTTAAAGTTTTTACATATATTTAAAGTTTTTAGTTATATATTTATAAAATGAAAAATATATCCGCACGGATGTGCGGGTGAAACTCTAGTATACCGTTAAGTTCTTACAAAATCCATCTAATTTCAGAGCCAACATACATATTCAAGTCAGTTAGATATTGCAAGACTAATAAGCATCACTCGAAGTTTTATTGTAAAAGGACTTTATTCACTATTATTGATGAAAATGTCTCTGTTATATATACAAAGAAAGAATGTCAATAAAACTAACTAACAACATATACAATAGTTTTTTTTTTTTGGGCAACACATATACAATAGTTATGATGACAAAATCAGTGAGATTATAATGTAGCCAAGATATACTGTAATACAAACTTGCACAGAAGAAAATATTTCAATATATCTAACATGCACTTAACCAATCTTTTAAATCTTAGCGGAATTCACCTTCACCTTGAAAATTTGTTTGTTGCACCGTCGACCATATTGCAGGGGGATGTATAGTTGAAATTTGTTTATTAGCTGCAATGCAAATGTTCATTAGTTTTCTTTAACTACCAATTGATTAGAAAAAGGCCTTAAGCAGGCGCAAATGAGTTTGAGTTACAAAGAGCCGATTTGGCGATAGCATCTGCAGTATGAAAGAGAAAGACGCGTTTAATTGGTTTGAAAGAGTCTTTCTCTTTCAAGCTCTTTCTCATCCATGCGATTCGAGCTCTTTCTCTTCCATTGGTTTTTTATCAGTTTGCGTCTTTCTCTTTCAAAGACTCTTACAAATATACTCTTATTTGAATTTAATCATATGTTTAATATTTATTATACTATACTAATTTATTATTTAGTCTAAAATATATATTACAATTATTTTAAAATTAACATTTTGCCATTTTGGCTTTTTCATTTTTCTGTGAAAAACGCATTTTTGTAAATTTGGAGAAAAGCGAGTTTTGCGGTAAAACGTGTTTTTGACAAGAAAAAATACAATTTTCAGTTTTGCGAAAAAATGCATTTTTAATTTTGGTGATAAAACGCGTTTTACAAAAAAATACATTTTGGCAGGAAATACATTTTTACGGTTTACGAGAAAACATGTTTTAGTGAAAAACACGTTTTTCGATTTTGGTGGAAAAAAATAACATTTTTTAGCAGGAAAAACACGTTTTTTTTTATTTTGGCAGAAAAAATATATTTTCGGTTTTGGGAGGAAAAATGCGTTTTTCGATTTTGGCGGGAAAGCGTTTTTTAGTTTTTGCGGGAAAACATGTTTTCGGTTTTTGGCGGAAAAAGTGTTTTCCCAGTTTTGACGGGGAAAACACGTTTTTTTTTTGTTTTCGCGGGAAAATGTGTTTTTCGTTTTTTTGCGGGAAAAACATGTTTTATGGTTTTTGCGGGAAGACACATTTTTCGATTTTTGGCGGGAAAACGTGTTTTCTCGTTTTGGCGGAAAAATGTGTTTTTCAGTTTTCGCAGGAAAAACACTTTGTTCATTTTTGCAGGAAGACGCTTTTTTGTTTTTGGCAAGAAAAACGTGTTTTCCGATTTTTGCAGGAAAAACGTGTTTTCCAGTTTTGGCAGGAAAAACGTGTTTTCCAGTTTTGGCAGGAAAAATGTGTTTTCCAGTTTTGGTGGGAAAACATATTTTTGGTTTTGCGGGAAACAACGCATTTTTCGATTTTGGCGGGAAAAACATATTTTCTGTTTTTGCGGGAAAGCATATTTTCCAGTTTTGGTAGAAAAACGTGTTTTCGGCTTTTGTGGAAAAAACGCATTTTTCCGGTTTTGGCAGAAAAAATATGTTTTTATTTTTTTTTGTGGGAAAAAACGTTTTTCGATTTTGGTGAGAAAATGCGATTTTCTCATTTTTTCGTGAGTTAAAAATGTTATTAGATTTATGTTTGTGATTTGTAAATTATATAAAGGGTATAATAGACTCTGTATGATTTTAACAAAATCATCTCCATTTAAATGGTCTAAATTGGTGCATCCAAATTGATTTTAAAATTAGTCTATAATTACAAAGTCATTCAGATGAGCAATCGAGATGATTTGTACTTTTAGTATCTAAACAAACAAAACTTTCATTTCCATTCAGATGACTTATTTGGACGGAGAAACGAACGGCCGGCTTACAAATGGTTTTATTTGATTTTAATTTCTATAATAAACAGAAAAGCCAAATTAAGAACTAAACGATATTCGACAGCTACAAAAGTTGTTAACTTGTGTTCAATAATGCCAGTAGGTTCAAACATTAAGGTAAAACATACCATATCAACGAGAATATATATCAGTGATGGACGCATCGTCAACAGATGTTGGATCAGACTTGGTAGCAGTAGACTGATCCGAATCAAGTGGGTCTCTTCCAGATCTGCTCTGAATGAAAAACCCTGGTTGCCGAGGTACTGGTAAAGTAACAGTGTTACTAGTGAGCATTACAGAAATGGTTGCAAAGGTCGGACGATCTACAGGATCTTCTTGAACACATAAGAGACAGATATGGATGCATCGAATCACTTCACTGTTCTGGCAGCTATCGATAATAACTGGGTCCACGAGGTTTAAAGCTGTTCCATTACCCCAGAGCTTCCAAGCCTAGAATATCAATCAACCAGTCAATTCTTGCAAAAACTGTTTATTATTGTAAGAGAGCTAAATATAAAACTGGATTGCCTTTAAACTTACATATGTGACCAAATCGTGAGCACCGTCTGTCTCGTAGAAGCTGTTGTTCTTATTGCCACTTATAATCTCAAGAATTAACACTCCAAAGCTATATACATCAGATTTCATTGAGAACTGTCCATGAAGAGCATATTCAGGAGACATGTAACCGCTGAAACCCACAACAAAAATTTGGTAAATTGACAAAATCATGTTTAACAAACTTCATTTTACAAGAAGTTGAGTGGAAGACTTACTAGGTGCCAACTATCTTGCTTGTGTTATCCTGGGTTTGGTCCATTCCAAATATCCTTGCCATTCCAAAATCAGCAACTTTTGGATTCATATCCACATCCAGGAGAATGTTACTTGCTTTGAGGTCACGGTGTATAATTGTGAGCGGTGAATCTTGATGGAGATACAAAATCCCCCGGGCAATCCCTCCAATGATCTTATATCGTCGAGTCCAGTCGAGCTGACGTTGCTTTGCAGGGTCTGTGTGTACGCATCCATGGAATTATAGTAAACTCTAAAGACTTGTAATCCCAAGTTTCAAGAATATGGCTAAATAATTATTGAAACAAAGCAATAATTGCAACTGACCAAAGAGGAAGTAATCAAGGCTTTTGTTGGGCACATACTCGTAGACCAGTATCCTCTCTTTTTGTTCTAGAGCAAATCCTAGGAGCCTAACCAGATTTCTATGCTGAAGCTTTGCAACAACTACAACCTCGTTCTTGAACTCTATGTCACCTTGTCTTGATGATTTTGACAGTCTCTTCACCGCAACTTCAACCCCATTCGAGAATGTTCCCTGTCAGTTTTCATCAGCACTCTATCATCATCCAAATGTGTTGACATAAATTTTCGAGGAAAAAAGTACAGAACCTAACGCAAAGTTAAGGAATAGTACCTTGTAAACCTCACCAAATCCACCTTCACCAATTTTATTATTTTCAGAATAGTTATTTGTTGCAGCTTGAATAGTTCTATAATCAAGTTGTAGCGACTCAATGGTTGTAATATCATCTCCTGTTGCACAATAAGTCATAGTAATCAGAAAAGACAAAAAGAAAAGTGAGTGACATAATCTAAACCTAGTTAAGGTTGTTATTCACTGGAGGTTTTACCATAAAAGGCAGGTGCATTATCTGAAGTCTTCTTTGTCCTCTTTGCAAGGAAACAATAGCCAGCTACGAAAATCAGAACAGCCACTACAATACCCACAACGATGGCTACTATTAACACTTTTGAATTCTCATGTTTACCTGCGTATTAAAAAAAAATCATTTTCTTGAGATCGGATAGTATTAAATATTTTGACAAATCAGAGTAAATAACAGAGGAAGATAAAAAGAGTTCACCAGTTCGTGTAAGAGATGAGACCGGAGAAATAGAAGCGGGAGGAGGTGGTAGCGGTGATGGCGATGGTGGGGGCGGTGCATGTTGTTCTGGAGGTGTTCCAGTGTCTTCGTTGAAGAACAAGTAAAGCTCGTACCTTGCATTACAACTAGGCCAGAAAAGTCTACCCCCAATTTTATTAGGAGGTATTCCATCGATGGATTGATGTAGGCAACGCAAACAGTCATATCTTGACAGATCAGGAGTGCATTGAACCAGGCCGTATAAACTCTGGAGTGCGGTCCAATTGGCTTTTGTCGTATAGAACTTCCTAGAACTGTTAGCTGCTTTGTCGGCAGCTTGGTTCATCGTTGTTGACACCAAATCTTCGAACCGGTCTTCTTGATCAGATGAAATATTGCCGTTAAACATGAAAAATCCTCCTTCGTATATAACTGTCGATAGAATATTTTGGTGAGAGTATCTGAGCATGCACTCATCGTAGTAAAGCACGACCTCTTTCTCATTCGGACACCGAGTTAAGGTTTCGTTGACTGAGAAGGCGACGCAGCGACGACAAACTTCAGGAGAGACATCTCCCCGGCAGAGGAATAGTCCTGTGACCCTGTCGGGATCGCGTCCCACCGTGGCGTTCTGGAACCCCGTGGAGTATGTGGCGTCAGGGGAAGAGAGAGAAGACAAAAGGGTTTTGAGATTGTCGAAGTAAGTGCTGTTCTTTAAATAAGTTGTTGTATTTGAGCATGAATGGTATGTGTAATGAGGATTTTGAGCAGAAGCTGTGGAGCTAGCAAGGAAGGCGAAAAGGACAAGGAAGATGAAAGAGGTGCAAGAAGACATGGTTCTGACTTCTTTCAGTTTTGTCTACATTACTACTTCATGAAGCTCTCATTTATATAACGAATATATTTTTCGTCGCTTTGTCACTACTGTAGATTGCCGTGAAACGGGGGATTGTTTGTGGATTATCGAGGACGGTAAGTCAATCAAAGTCAACGTAAACGCTTTTTTTCCTTAATTTAACTTTTGTTATGCAACAAAAATATGAACGTATAAAGTGGGTTTTAGACTAAGTCAGACAAGAACAAGACAAAAAGCATAGCCTTTGGAACGTTCTTGTCTTGCTTTCCCGATTCTTCTGTACTCTTACTTTCTTTTTTTTTTTTTTTTTTTTTTTTTTTTTTTTTTTTTATACTCTTACTTAGTAAGTGTATGTATGCTCTTCTTATTTTTAATGTTGAATAACACATTACCTAAGACATGGTTTGACAACTTCAACGAGCATCCAGATCTCTAGTTGTTACATCATTTATAGTATGGGATACGAGCCGTATCCTATATTGCCTTGAATCTTGGTTGCGTCTGGAAAGAAGAAGAAAGAATTTTCTTAATATATCTAGACTAGAGCTAATTAAGACTGTACCCACGTAAAATGTACCGATTTTAGTAAGTAAATGTAAAACTCAGATCTATTAGAAGAACAAGAGAAACTTTTACATATAATAGAGAACTAGATTTTGACCCGCGCTTCGGAAGCGCGGGTATGTTTCATGTGACATTTATTTTTTATTATAACAAATGTGTTTTTATATAAAATGTATACCAAGTGTGTTAATGATTTTAGTTAGAAGTTGATTTTTTTATGTTTACGTTAATTTTTAATCTATACAAAATGTTTGTATTGTTAAAATGCTGTTTTTTTCTTTTTTAATCTATGTAATTGGTAATTTTTATAAATTATATTAATTTGAATTAGATTATACAATTTTTTTTGATTCTTATATTAATTTAATCTATTTTTTGGTAATTTTCATAAATTATATTAATTAGAATTAGTTATACAGTTATGAATTTTACCAAACTTGATAATAAAATTTGAATACAAATAATATCTATAAATTATTTGTACCAAACTTAATAATAGGCTGTAAAATTTAATATGAATTTCAATCCATAATAATTTTAAAGACCCAATATTTTTAAAACCTTAACAGATAATGGGCCAAATCTGGGAAACATACGATGGGCCTATTTGATTAAACACAATACACAAATATGTTGTTTACCGACAACATCTGATTTTTTATTACCAACAAGTATTCGCTTTGAAAAAAAAAAAACGTCTCTCTCTGTGGAACCAGAAAGGCGATATGTCGATCTAGATCCACCGACAGAAGGTTGTCTTCTCCGATCTCTTCTTACATATAATACACCACTTTTCTTTTTGATAATATACACTTAGTAGTTCTAAATCAATTACCTTTAAAGTTCGATCTTTCTTTCTAAGTTTTGTATTTCATTCTTTTACAGATCTCGTCTAATTCAAGATCTGAATTGAGAAGGATAAATCGAAGACTGAGAGATGAGCCTTTCCGATCTATACAACGAAATGGTATAGGTAATCTCATGTGAAATTTGGTTAAATATGATTAATTTAAAGAACTTACCATCAATATATATTTTATTTTGATTTGTTTTGCATGTGAAATTTGGTGAAATCGATCTGGAAAAACATCCAGAGCTTGATCGACCAAGGAAAGACATAAACATAACCTCCATGTAAAGGTTTGTTTAGGATAATCGATGTACTTTTTAATAATATGTTTTGTACAATATCCTTTAATTTAAAATCGTTTGTCCGAAAGAAATTATGAGAGAGAATTAAACGGTTTGTTTTCTGGTCTAAATATACACGGCTATTTCCAATTAAATCTATTATAATTGAATAATAAATCTGTTTTAATAGTATAGGTTTGTAGAATACAAAAAATTATATCTAATCTGTTTTCTTTATCTTCATACTCTGATACACAACAATATGATGATGGACTTGAGGCAGATTGAGAAGTCAAGGTTNTCTTGATGAGGACATGAGACAAAATTCTAAATATACACGTTGCTTTTTCTAGATTTCTTATTCAGGTTAGATTGGAATGATTTCCTAACAATCTTCTCAGAATTTCCTTTTCCAGTAGCATAAAAGGCTGTTCATATAACTGCGTTTTGTTTTCAGGTGATATAATGAGACACTATTATCAGAGATAGAGCAGTAAACAGATAAGTTTCCGACTTTAGCTTATTTTTTGGCTTATACATGAGAAACATGGAAGTTTTATACAATAATGAGTTTACTTAATAGTATAGACATGCTTCATGTGTAGGTCGAGCACTTCCTTTAATAGAGAAGGAGCTTTAATCATTTGAAGGACATGGGATATTCGATATTACGGCAAAGGAATACAAACCACAGTAAGTGCATTTTCTGCTTTCTTCACATCCTAGTAATTAGGGTTCGAACTTAAACTGGTGGTTAGGAAAATAATCCGGAAGTTTGTTTGATGAATCTTGATTGCAATGTAGCTCTTTCCTACAGTTGAGTGCAGTGTATGTTAAAGATTTATAGAGATGAAGCTGGCATCTAACTTTCTGGCATTTAATGTGTTATTTTGTTAGAAACAGTCATTGCATGGTACTGAGGCTTTCGAGCCTCATCAATTCTGTGTTTTCCTTATCATGAATCAAAAATTTAGAATCCTTTTAAGTATCGAACTTTTCCAAAAGTTCGAAAACAATTTAAGATAAACTTAGTAATATAGAACCAATACGCGAGTCAAAATAAATAACCAAAAATCTAGATTTTATAGTTCTAAATAACTTAATAAAAACTTCAAATCATAGAGTATCGAAAACCTCTCTAAAGACCACGTTCTTTGTTTTGCGTTGAGGCTTGCCTTCGCTGTCAACAATTAAAATCTTCAAACCTTTCTTAGAAGTCACTCTGGAGAGTGGAGACAGCCACATATAGTTGTCCGTGTGATCTGAACAATCTCAAATTCTGATTCCCACGTTTTAGAAATTGGATTCCAAACAAAAATTTCTTTGGCACTGCGATCTGAATTCCCAAAATCTTCTACATCAACACGTAATTTGTTATTTTCCATCCATACCAAAAATTTGGATTTATCTTGATCATCAAGATTGACAAAATGTTTGACTGTTGATCCCTGAAACATATTTTCAAACACAATAATATTTTGAAGATGTAATTAAAGTCTGCGGGCCAAACAATAATAAAATTATTATACCTTTTCCTGAGTTGGACATTGGTATAGCAATGAATTCAAAGGAACTTCGTTGGCCATATTTCCCGGTTTTGTCTCTGTGAAAAGTTTTTGTAAAGAAGAACTTTCTGTTAAAGCGGCTTAAATAATTCTTCACGTCGAGTTATTAGGGTTTTTAGGTACATTGGTTTAGTATATATTAAAATTGGTTCAAATATATGGCAATGCTATCGATTTGGTGCAAAAATAGTTGGGCCTGCGAGATACTATAAACGGGCCCAAAAGTATATTGACTAAAAAACCTGACCCGTCAATATTAATTTAAAAAAAAATCGGATTCTGATAAAGTCAAAAGACAAAAATTCTGCCGACAATAATCTTCAATATTGATAGTTATTTGAGTCATCTCCTGATATATATTATACTATGTTCGTTACAATTGACCAGATTTCAGCTTTATTGGTAGAAACCGGAGTTTGATTTTAGTATTGGTAGTTCGATCGAAAACTTTATTGATGCGTTCATAAAAGCCACAAAAAACCAAAGTAGAAAGAAAGCATAAACATCATTATTCAATTCGTAAAACCATAGCATAAGTAAAACATAAAAAAGAAACTGATGATGATCTTGTCTTCGGGATAGAATTAGCCGCTCTTCTTGTCTTTGGCTTCATAATTAGACATTTTTTTTCAATTCCTCTGACACTGCATTGTTTCTTCGTAGATAACTGGTGCAATGACTTGATTCATAATCCTTAGAATGTTATCAAGATTCCAAACTTTCAAGGCTTCAAACGTTTCTGCTCCACAAACATTGTTTTCATCATCTCCGCATATCCCAAAGCCGTAAGTCTTTCCTACGATCTCCACAATCTCACTTGGTAATTCAGGATTTTCGATCTGTTAAATATAGTAAGATTGAATGTAGTAAGAATCTCAGATGATATAAAATGTTCTTATAAAAACAGTATTAAGTAGTTGATAACCTTATTATAAGAACCATTTAAGAGTTTTGTTGCAGAGGCATTGATAATAGTATTTGCGGCTGCGTCTAGAAGCATTAAGTTTGACTCACCTGTTAGATCTTGCACAAGCAATTTCAACTTGTACCTGAAAACAATAATCACTAACATTGTTTTAGCATTACACAATATACAATAAGTAATAAATAAGTATATAGTACAATCAGATTTTGGAATAACCTAATTACCTTGGTGTAACTTTGGTAACAATACAACTGCAACCTTCACACCACCAGTCTGGTACGTCCAGATCATTAAATGAAATAGTCATTTTCGTAACCTCATGGTTGCATACCACACAAGCACAATAATACCATGGAAAATCGGTACTAATTGCATAAACAGTACAAATAACTCTGGAATATCCACTCTACAAAAACGAAAATTGTATTAATATTGTGTATTACAAATAACAAATAGCAAAGAGAACCAAACCTTATCTGTTCGTTTAATTTGCTGAATGGTTTTGAATGGAAATTGAGACCATTTCTTGCGTTTCTGCTGGATCAGAAAATTGGCTTCTGTAGGTTTGTAAATTACAGTAGACCTATTCGAATGTGTGGGTTGGAACATGAATAGGGTGCTGTCTATTTATATATAAAGCAGATTTAAGCGACGTGGTTAGGTTTTAGTAGAAACTTGGGGAGAAAGTTTGGGGATATTCTCTTTAGTATCGAATATTGATTAGGATTAGTATTTGGGAAATCCATAAATAAACTTGAACAGAATAGATTATTTTGTGTATAGAA
>CAKOAT010258487.1:162667-191430 GCA_932364175.1 Eruca vesicaria subsp. sativa | reverse complement strand
TTTTTTTTTTTTTTTTTTTTTTTTTTTTTTTTTTTGAACACCTTTGATTTACTGTTTATATTGCAAAATGTTAGTAAAAATTTCAGAATGTGTTGTGGCACAGGACTTAGATGCATATTATAGTCACACAAAACAGTAATGTAGAAACAGAACTCATTCATAATTTAATATTACACAATAAAATATGAAAACACTGTAGAAGCATCTCTCGAAGTTATACACAAAATTAGGGCCGCGGGACACAAAATCCATCTTTAGTGAGGATCCAAAGGAACTTCTTTTAAAGTTCACACAATATTGTGCAAAAACAGTGGACTGATACAAAACTCTTCTTTCCTATTTTTGTGTGTGCGTGTGTGAATGTTTAGTTATTATGGCTCTTGTCATTTTAATAATGGGAACTATAATATACATTAATAATGAAATGACTGTTGGGTTTTGGCTTATGGAAGGACTATTCTCAACTAGGGTTAACACTTGTAATCGATGCATCATCGACAGAACAAGCAAAATACTTGATACTAGACTGACCAATTCTTAGTCCCTCGGCTAATGGGTTGGCTCCATCCCTGAAGAAAAATCCAAAAGGCACATGCAGAGTAACTGAAGTATTAGCAAGCATCTGAAAGATTGTAGACATGTTTGGACGATCAGCTGGATTTGCTTGAACACATAATAACCCGATATGGATGCATCTAATGACTTCATGCTTATCATAATTCTCTCCAATGGTCGGATCTACAAGTTCCAACAATGATTCATTGTTCCAAAGCTTTTAAACCTATTTATTCATTTCGAAAAAAATTAATGACCATGGTCATGTGAAAATGTAGTACAAATTTTTTGATTACGTGTTGGCATACTAGAACTCACATATGTGACCTAGTTTCGCAACGAACCATCTATCTTATGGAAGCTACTATTCTTCTTGCCGCCAATAATCTCCAGAATCAGTACTCCGAAGCTATACACATCAGATTTCATTGAAAACTGGCCATTAGCCACATACTCTAGAGGCATGTAACCGCTGCAAAACCTATAAAAAATCAGTTTCACTTTTACCAAAAATACAGGCAGGTTATCACTGAGTATGTGCAATGATTTACACTGTCCCGACTACTCTTTCTGTATTTGCTTCAGTCTGGTCCACTGTGAAATTCCTTGTCAATCCAAAATCTGCAATTTTTGGGTTCATATCATATCGGCATCTAAGAGAATGTTGCTGGCTTTGAGGTGACAATGTACATCTGTGAGCCGTGAATCTGGATGAAGATATAACATCCCTCGAGTGATTCCTCTAATAATGTTGTAGCGTTTTCTCCAATCCAATTGAATCCTCTTTACATGGTCTACACATCCAATTTATAGAACCATTAGAGTATACCTATGAGACTAAGAACTAAAATTAAGTGAATATATTGTTTCTTACCAAAGAGGAAGTAGTTGAGACTTTTATTGGGCACAAACTAGTAGACAAGTATCCTTTCTTCTCCTTCGACAGAAAACCCGAGAAGCCTAACCAGATTTCTGTGTTGGAGCTTTGCTACAAGAAGCACCTCATTCTTAAACTCTTGTTCACTTGTCCAGAATTTTTAGTGAGTCTCTTCACAGCAACTTCAGTTCCATTCGGGAACGTTCCCTGTGAATTCGTTTGACCTTTACACACTATCAGAGTTCATTTTCTTTTTTTGCACCTGATTTTATAACATACACAAGTAGTTGAGAGGGTTTAAGAAAATTATGCCTTGTAAACTGCACCAAATCCACCATGACCAAGCTTGTTACTCCTTTGGAAGTTACATGTTGCAGCTTCAATTTCTCTAAAATCAAATTGATATGAACCTGAAGTTGTAATATCATCTGCAACTGAAAGCATAGATAGTGTTAGGATGGATCAACTGTTTTAGGGGAAAGATCAGTAGCCTCATACCAATATCTGGTGGTGCAGTACCATAAGTCGTCCTTGACCTCCCTTCAAGAGAGAAATAACGATTTAAGACGAACAGATAAAGAGACACAATTAGTTTAGCATTGATGCCAAAATATACTGAACTGGAAAATGTTTATACCCTGATCAATCATAGTTTTACAGAAAGATTATGAGCTTCCAACTCAAATCTAATTAACCTAAATAGATAGGCTCAACTCTTTATATACTAGGGTTGAAATTATTTCCACAGTTATGTGTTGTGGGGAAATAATAAAAACTCACTTAAATTTGCAATTTCTTGGTGCGCTATTCTCCTAATACAAAGTGCAACCCCTAGTGAAAGCAGCATACTGATCACAAAGGTGAGAACACCGGTGATTCCCACCACAACTCCGATAGAGATCTTTCTGTCACCTGAACAAGCCCAAATCACCTATATGTTATGGCGAAAAATGCGATGAAGCTATTAACGTACAGTGAGTCTAACTCACGAAAAGTGACAATAAATTCAAGCAAGGTTAACGAAGAGACTAGAAAAACAAGGGTTTGACCTTTTTCAGGAGAAGGAGTTGGCGATATATTTTCATCAAAAACTCCAAAGAATGGATCAAGATCCCATCGCATGAAACAGCTCGGTCTCTCAGTAATGCCACATTGTTTCCCACTGCAGCACGATCTGTAGTCATCCACGTTCTTTCTTAAACATTTGTCGCAGTTCGAGGCATTTATATCTTTACTACATTGCTTGAAACCGTATAAGCTCCCCGCAGTCCCAAGTTTTTGTCTCTCGGCTCCGTAAACATGGCTGTGGACCCCGAAGAAGTAGCTTCGGCTATCACACGACGCATCAAAGACTCCCATGCATTATCAAACTCGGTGAAGTTGACTTGTCTTATCGGGTCCTATCTCGAGCGATCCAAAAAAGGAACGGTTGGAGTAACGTACCATACATAATGTATCAAATTCTGCCCACGCGACACCTTCTTCCTGGCTACTGCATCTGTTTATTAACCCATCAGAAGCAGTGACGATACAGTTGGAACAATTCTGTCGATCAGAACCTGGGATGCACATCCCCAGACCATATGCTATGTTCTTGTCTTGTCCCATCGAAGTCGTGTAGAAGTCATTATAAGCCGTGACATTTGAAGGAAGAGACGAAAGTAAGGCTCGGCGGTTTACGTCGTAGGCACTATTGGGTGTGACAAAACCAGAGAATTCAAAGCACCATTGTGCAGAGACAGCACAAGACCTTATGAGCACAAACGAGAAGACTAATGACAAGACAACTTCCATCTTTTACTTTCCCATTATGTTTTGTTTGATGTCTGAAACCTCCTATTTTGAGATTTTAATTTTAACACAGAATTGAATATTCAATCTTAGTATCGTGTGGTAAGCTGTGCAGAATTGACTAATCTTCATCGATTTTTTATACGGAGACTTTGCAGAATCAACCGATGGATGTGTTGTTACCGTGAGACGTGAGTAGACCATCTTCGTTTAAGGTATTTGGTTTTACCATAACCGGTTCAGTGAAGACCGAGTCTAATGGTGACCTGTTTCTCCATGAAGAAATGTATTTGAAAGTTCAATTTATAAGCCATGTTATTGGAAGGAAGAGAAGAAAGGATGAGACAGCAGTTTTTTTTTTCGTAAGTGCTATTGGGACTGAAAGTCCCCATGTCAGTCATGTATTCTTGTCGTAGCTATAATATTGACTTAGTATTTGTATTTAGTATCGACACATACACGCATGTTCTCGTTTCTTACCAACTTAAACAGCACTTAATGTTCTGATGTTGACTTCCTCAAACTGATAAGAATTTTCCTTAAACCAGCCTACACGGTCCTAAATATACCAGGGTTGAATCAAAATGTAAGTTCGGACTTGTACAAAGATTGTTAAATTATATGAAGAATGAGCCAGTAAGATTACGTTTTAGATGTACATTGACCAAATCCAAGATGGAGAAGGCGATATGACTCCTGGAAAAGAGCAAAACGAATCCAGCAATCTAAATCCATAACAACCAAAATCCTAAATTCTAATTCCTAAATTGAGTAGAGCAAAGACACAGAATGCACCAGAGGGAGAACACTAATGGCGTCTTCATCCTGTTGCTTGTCTCAAAAAAAACTACCAACGTTAATATCAGAAGTGGAGCTACTGTTTCGTTCTGGTATGATAGCTGGTCCCCACTGGGGAGACTGATCGATCTGACAGGACCTCGCCGCTGCATTGACATGGAAATCAGATAGGTGATACAGTGGAAATGGCGTTTCAAAGATATGGTTGCAGAAGACATAGGGTGATTGCCCTGCTACAAATTGAGAGTGAGATCTTGAAGCTTAGAACTCAAGGTCTGTCACAAACTGAAGACATTCGACTATGGAAGGGGACTAACGATGATTTCAAACCGGTTTTCCGTACTACTCAAACATGGAACATCACAAGAGAGATTACTCCAGAAATAAACTGGTTCCAATTGGTGTCTGGTTTAAAGCAGCAACTCCAAATTACTCGGCTAACCACTGGAGATCGGATGAAGAAGTGGAATTCATAAGTGGATGAAGTATGTATTCTCTTAAACTGATGATGGGATCGCCTTATAGAACAGTATGGGGAAACATCTTGTCTTGTTTGGTGGATACAACGTGGAATCACTCTTCTCTGTTCTTTTTCCGGTATTTCTTTCAAGCTACGGTTTATTCTATTTGGAGGGAGAGTAAGGGAAGGAAACATGGGGAGCTGCAACAAGATCAAGCTCACCTAAGCAGTTTCATTGACAAGCAGGTCCGGAATCGTATTGACTCACTTCGAAACTATGGTAATGGTGATTTTGATAAAATTTTAAGGGTCTGGTTTGCAAACTGATAACAGTAGATTAGAAGCATTTTCATTATAGGAAACACTATTCAAACAGAGTCACATCTTTTGTAAAAGACATTTTTTGATATGAAGAAATTTAAAATTTATTCAAAACAAAAAGATGACATACCCCTTATTGGGCTTGTCATTCTTCTAGGCTTTTTTTTCCTTGGAAAGTGACAACAAAATAACTGTTCATTAGCTGCTCTGCTTCATGTCTATTATCTCTTTGGTAGTTTCGTAAACAGGCTCCTTACTTTTGGAATCGCCTGACCTCTTTATTTGAAAAACTAACAAACAAAGACTAAATTTACAATGCTACAAATACAGAATGATGGTCAAAGATGAAGTATGTTTAATTGATTTCAATAAAACCAACTTAATACAAACTAGATCTGCAGCAAAGGAATTATAAGGCCTTACCAGTTGTAATGGAGCCAAAAAAACTCATATATTTTTTTTTATCATACGAGGAGGCTCTAGAACAGATTTTTTTGTATAGATAGGCTTAAGAACGGTAACGAGACTAAAATACAGAGAAATTAGGGAGAAAACAGTACATTTGATCAGTGCCAACGCACCTGTAGGGTTATGAAGCAGGAAGGATACAAACATCAGTTAAAACTAAGGTTGTTCGCGAACTGGTAAAGTAATTGTGTTACTAGTGGGCGTTAAGATGATTGATAGCAAACATTTTGTGTTATTGTTACTATACAATTGGTATTGTGTTAAATATATATATATATATATATATATATATATATATATATATATATATATATATATATTTAAATGTATATATAATTGGTATTTTAATAAAACTATGAAGCCTTTCATTTCATGAAAGACTAATATTACATTGTTTAAATGAAAAATAGTTTGTATGACCATACCTTTGATCATTATCCCACTATTCAACGTAAGTTTGAATCATTGCATTACAATATCAGATTAAATGCATTGTATTCTATGGTGCGTTCATTAGAAGTTCCAAGTCTCAAGGGAACATCTTCAACGAGGATCAAGGTCGGTGATAGTTATATCATTGATAATCTGAGAATAAGACCTGATTGTAGATTGGCTCGACTCAGGTTCCTCCAAACCTTGCTTCTGGTTGCGCCTATTTTGAAGGAAAAAAACCAGGTTGTTGAGGAACAGGGAATATGAGGGTATTGCTAGTGAGCATCAACATAATTATCGACAAGTTGGGACGATCTGTTGGATCTTCCTGAACACATAGGAGCGCGATGTGGATGCATCTTGTCACTTCCTCGATCTGATAATTCTCTACAATGGTTGGATCAACTAGCTCTAATGGTGACCCGTTTTTCCAAAGTGTCCAAGCCTGTAACAAAATGCTATGATCAGTCAAATTTCTATCGTAGGTAAATTTTGTTGTTGTTCAGTTTAGGTACTAACTTGGGTGACCAAATTCTCAGCTGTTGCGTCTGACGTCTGGTGGAAGCTGTTGTTCTTCCTGCCAGATATAATCTCAAGAACTAAGACACCGTAGCTATACACATCAGATTTCGTTGAGAACTGGCCATGGATCAGATATTCCGGGGACATGTAACCACTGCAAGATTAAATGTATATTGGTCAGGAAAAGATTGTTGAAACTTTGTCATAAGCCATCAAGGGTAACAACTATTTACGGTGTCCCAACTATCTTGCTTGTATTAGCTCCACTTTGGTCCATACCAAAGATCCTTGCCATCCCAAAATCAGCGATCTTTGGGTCCATATCAGCATCCAAAAGGATATTACTCGCTTTGAGATCACGATGTATGATAGTAAGCCGTGAATCTTGATGAAGATAAATAATTCCTCGACTAATTCCCCCAATAATGCTGTATCGTTTCTTCCAGTCTAACTGTCTTTTCACGGCTACTATAAATAAATATAAAGCTGTAATTATTGGATAATAGATATTGGTTTATTATGGTTTACTATAAACCATCTGGTTTAAGTTTCCGTTAGCTTTAACCAGCATATTTAAAGCGTTGTAACAAACTTTACCATTTTAATTCAATCAATTCTTTCTCTTCAATATGGTATCAAAGCATCACCCATGGTGATTTCTCGATCTTGATCATGAGCTTATCGATTCATCAATTGCTTCTTCAATTCATCGAAGATCTAATTGTTCTCGAGCTCGAGATCGTCTTCTTCGTTTACTTTCTTCCCGTTTTCTTCATCACCGTCGCTTAACTCGTCTCGTTTCTTGTTACCGACCTTGAATCTTCGAAATCTTTTCCGATACACCTCTCCGTGCTCGATTTCTCCGCTCCGATGGCTACTAATCCACAACAATACACAGATCTGTATGAGAATCCGTACTATCTACACAACACCGATCACGCCGGACTCGCCTTAGTCTCCGATCGTCTCACGGCTGGTTCCGAGTTTCATTCCTGGCGTCGCTCTGTTCGGATGGCTCTTAACGTCCGTAACAAACTTGGTTTCATCGATGGTACGATTCCTAAACCTCCTGAAACTCATCGTGATGCTGGATCTTGGTCACGATGTAACGACATGGTAGCTACTTGGTTGATTAACTCAGTCTCTAAGCAAATAGGTCAGAGCTTACTATTCCTATCCACTGCTGAATTGATTTGGAAGAATATTCTCTCTCGTTTTAAACAGAATGATGCGCCACGAGTTTATGAGATTGAACAACAGTTGAGTAAATTGCAGCAAGGTTCACTGGATGTTAGTGCTTACTATACTGCTTTAGTGACTCTTTGGGAAGAACACAAGAATTATGTTGAACTCCCTGTTTGCACATGTGGTAAATGTGAATGTATTGCAGCTGAGCTTTGGGAACGTCTTCAACAGCGTAGTCGAGTTACTAAGTTCTTGATGGGACTCAATGAATCTTTTGAGCCTACACGTCGTCATATTTTGATGCTCAAACCGATTCCCTCCATTGAAGATGTCTTCAACCTTGTTACTCAGGATGAGAGACAGAAGTCCATCAAGCCTACATCTACTCCTACGAATGTGGTTTTCCAAAGTTCTGGTCCTCAGGATTTTCCTATGACTGAAGCTACTCCTGATCATACTGTTTTTGCAGCAGCACATTCACAGTCTGGTTATCGTCCTAAACAGAGGCCACAGTGTACTTATTGCGGTCAACTTGGCCACATCGTTGGTAAATGTTTCAAACTTCATGGATACTCCCCTGGCCATAGAAACTATAAAACCTCTGTTGTCTCTCAAGCTCCTGGTGCTGGTTACAATCCTCGTGGTCCACAACAGTATGGTCAGCGTCCGCCTCAGAACACTCAACCTCTTCATGCACAGCAACCTCAACAAACTAATGCTGTGGCTCATGTGACTGCAAGTGTTGCTAATCCAGTTCATACTTCTGGACAAATGAATTCTGCTCATATTCAGCAACTACTTCAGCAGTTACAGGCTTGTGTGAATCCTTCCACGTCTGTTCAGCCTCAACAGTTGTCTACTGTAAATGAGAATGGTTACATGGCTCCTCAATCCACCTCTGGTATTTTACCATTTCCTTCTACTAGCCTTCGCTTTCAAAATAATATTCTCACCTTTCAACATCAATGTTTATCCTCTCTTTCATCTCACCTTTCACATGATGCTTGGATAATTGACAGTGGAGCCACTACACATGTGTGTTCGGAGCTTTCACTCTTTAGTCATACTTCGACTGTCTCTGGTGTTACAGTCTCTCTACCGAATGGAATTACTGAACACATTACACATATAGGAACTGTGCATTTATCATCCTCACTTGTTTTGCATAATGTGTTGCATGTTCCTTCGTTTCGTTTCAACTTGATAAGTGTTTGTAGTTTACTTCGTGATAGTAATCTTTCTGCTCACTTTTATCCTATGTTCTGTCTATTACAGGAGTCTACTCAGGACTCGATGATTGGTAGAGGAACTCTCCTTCACAATCTTTACATTCTTGAGACTCCTAAACCATCTTCGCTTGCTTTCTGTGGATCCTTGCAAGTTGATGGGCATCTTTGGCATCAACGCCTTGGACACTTATCATCTTCCAAGTTAAAGCTTCTCTCTGGTATTCTACCTATTTCTACGTCTAGTCTGCATAACTCGAGTCATTGTAAGGTCTGTCCTCTAGCTAAACAAAAGAGATTGTCATTTGTTTCCAATAATCATTTGTCTACTAGTCCATTTGACTTGATTCATTTAGATGTTTGGGGTCCTTTCTCGGTTGAGTCTGTTGAAGGTTACAAGTATTTTCTTACTATAGTTGATGATTGTACAAGGATTACTTGGGTTTACATGATGAAATATAAAAGTGATGTTTTAACTATCTTTCCTGCCTTTCTTCAACATGTTACGACTCAATATAACTATGTTGTTAAAGCAATGAGAAGTGATAATGCGCATGAATTGGCTTTTACTAAACTGGTTCAAGATCTAGGCATGGTTCATCAATTTTCGTGTGCATACACCCCCCCAACAAAACTCAGTGGTAGAACGCAAACATCAGCATATTTTAAATGTGGCTCGGGCTTTACTTTTCCAATCTAATGTTCCTTTAGGTTATTGGCCTGATTGCATTTACACTGCTGTTTTCATTATAAATAGAACTCCCTCTGTACTTCTTGATAACAAATCACCATATGAACTACTCTTAAACAAGTCACCTGATTACTCGTTCTTGAGATCATTTGGTTGTCTCTGTTATGCATCTACTTTACCTAAGGATCGTCATAAATTTTCTGCTCGTGCTGATGCTTGTGTTTTCTTGGGTTATCATGCTGGCTATAAGGGATACAAAGTGTTGCATTTGGCTGATAATAGCATTTCTATCACAAGGAATGTAGTTTTTCATGAAAAGTCTTTTCCATTCATAGATTCACAATCTTCTTTTCCTTCTTCATCTCGTAGTTTCTTTGATAAGATCATCTTACCATTACCTATACATGTTGCTCTTGATGCATTAGAAACCAGCATACCTGCATCTGCATCTATCAATAATTATGTTCCTAGAGAGACTATACCTCTGAGCACAGGACAAGGACAACTACTGAGTGCTCGACCCAAACGCACCGTCAAAACTCCAGGTTATTTGTCCCAATATCATTGTGCTCTTGCTCGTTCTTATCCTTTACCTAATACACTTGATTCTTCTTCTATTCCTTCTTTATCATCATCTACTCCTTGCCCTCTATCCTCTGTTCTTACATATGATAACATTACACCCATATACCAATCTTATATCTTTCCATATTCCCATGAGACCGAACCTACTACTTTCAAACAGGCTATGTTATCACCTCATTTTAAGCAGGCAACTATTGAGGAACTACAGGCTATGGAAGCGAACCATACATGGACAGTTGAGTCTTTACCCCCAGGGAAGAATGTCGTGGGATGTAAATGGGTATATACGATCAAGTATAAAGCAGATGGCACTATTGAGCGTTACAAAGCTCGTTTAGTTGCTAAAGGGTTTACTCGACAGGAAGGTGTTGACTTCACTGACACGTTTTCTCCTGTTGCCAAGCTTGCTAGTGTCAAACTCTTACTTGCTCTTGCTGCTATACAAGGATGGAGTCTTTCACAGATGGATGTGTCGAATGCTTTTCTACATAGTGATCTTGATGAGGAGATTTTCATGAGCATTCCTCAAGGTTATGTACCTGCTTCAGGTGTTTTACCTCCTAATCCTGTGTGTCGATTACATAAGTCTCTATATGGATTACGACAGGCATCTCGACAATGGTATCAATGTTTGGCAGCGGTGTTCTTATCTGCGGGATTTACTCAGTCACCAGCTGACAATACTCTCTTTGTCAAGCAATCTGGTGTCAGTTTTGTTGCTGCTCTTGTCTACGTTGATGATATAATGATTGTAGGCAATGATGATGTAGCTGTGACACAACTCAAAGATACTCTGCATCGTCACTTCAAGATCAAAGACCTTGGTCCTCTCAGATTTTTCTTAGGACTTGAGATTGCTCGATCTTCAGAAGGCATTTCTATTTCTCAGAGGAAGTATGCTCTGAGTCTTCTTTCTGATGCTGGTCTTTTGGGATGTAAACCTTGTTCTGTTCCTATGGATCCTCTTGTGAAGCTCAGCTGTGAATCGGGTACTCCCTTACCTGATCCCACTTCATATCGAGCTTTGATTGGTCGTTTACTTTATTTGACCATCACAAGACCGGATATCACATTTGCGGTTCATTCTTTGAGTCAGTTTATGTCTCGGCCAACGGATGTTCATCTTACAGCTGCTCATAAGGTACTCCATTACCTCAAGAATAATCCTGGACAAGGTCTCTTTTACTCTGCTAGCTCTTCTCTCTGCCTCAATGCGTTTTCTGATGCTAACTGGGGAACATGTCCTGATACACGCCGTTCTATCACGGGTTATTGTGTCTATCTTGGTACATCTTTGGTTACTTGGAAATCCAAGAAACAGGACGTTGTGAGTCGAAGTAGCACAGAAGCCGAGTACCGGAGTATGGCTCATACTACTTGTGAGCTTCTATGGCTTCAACAGTTACTCACAAGTCTGCGTGTTGCTGTATCTGCTAAAGCTAAACTCTTCTGTGACAATAAGTCTGCAATGCACATTGCAACGAACCCTGTTTTCCACGAAGGACCAAACATGTGGAAATAGATTGCCATACGGTTCGAGACCAGTTCAAGAAGGGTTTTTTCACATTGATGCATGTCACGAGTGCTAACCAACATGCAGATATCTTGACGAAGCCTCTGCATACAGGTCCTTTTCGATCTCTCCTGGCTCGTATGTCTATCTCAAGTCTCTTTCTTCCGCTAGAAGCTTCACCTTCAGAGACTTGACCGGGGCATATTGGATAATAGATATTGGTTTATTATGGTTTACTATAAACCATCTGGTTTAAGTTTCCGTTAGCTTTAACCAGCATATTTAAAGCGTTGTAACAAACTTTACCATTTTAATTCAATCAATTCTTTCTCTTCAATAGTAATGGAACTGTGGAAACATAAACAAACGAGATTTTAGATATTCATATTAAAAACTTGATCATAAATTTACCATCACACAGAATAAAAGTGAGAGTGAGGTCTAATCTGGGAAAGAAAACTCAGGAAGATTCAAGTCATAGCGCCCAAATAAGAACTTCAGAAGTGTTAATAACAAGAGTTTTACCATCTTTAGGAGAAGGAGTTGGCCATATAATTTCATCAATAAGTCCAAAGAATGTATAAAGATCCCATCGCATGAAACAGCTCGGTCTCTCAGTAATGCCACGTTGTTTCGCTTTGCAGCACGACCTGTAGTAATCCACGTTCTTTCTTAAACACTGGTCGCAGTTCGACGCAGAAATATCTTTACTACATTGGACAAAACCGTACATACTCAGCCATACCATACATAAAGTCTCAAGTGCTTCTGCCCACACAACACCTTCTGTCTGGTTAGGGCAAATGTTTATCAACCCATCAGAAGCAACGTCGATACAGAAGGAGCAATTTTGTCGATAAGAACCTGGGATGCAAATCCCCAGTCCATATGCTCTGTTCTGGTCTTGTCCTATCGAAGCCATGTAGAAGTCGTTATTAGCCTAGCCGTGGCATGTGAAGGAAGAGACGAGAGCAAGGCTCGGCGGTTTACATCGTAGGTACCATTTGGTGTGAAAAAGCCAGAGAATACAAAGCATCTTTGTGAAGAGACAACACAAGAGCTTATGGGCACAAACAAGAAGACTACTGACGAGACAACGTCCATCTTCTACTTTCCCATTGTGTTTTGCGTGATGTCTGAAACCTAGTATTTCATGGGAAGCTGAGGGGATTTGACCAATCTTTAGAGCTTTTTCCTACGGAAACTTTGCACGATCCATTGTAGAAGCCGGAAAACCAGATCAACATGAACGATATAATAAAGACGGAGTTAAGGAAATAGACGATTATATAAGACATGGAGGCGAGATAAATCTCTTTCCTTAACTCTTAATATTCGCTCCGTAGTGAGACGAAACTGTACGAATATCGAGTCCCAGGATACAACCATGGCAGACGAATCACGCTTCACTCGTGAAACGACTTAACGAACTAAATATTCTACGAACACTCTCTTTATACTTACGCTGAGAGATTGCTGGATTTTTTTCAGTGTCCAAAAAAGTTAAGAATGGAGAAAGAGGAGAGACGATATTTAAAGAGAAGACGAGGAGCAACTTCCCGTAACGTGTGCTCGTTAGTGGGGATTTGGCAAAGATCTCGGGAAGTTTAAGTTACGAAAACTTATCCCCCAAGACTCGCTCTCTCATTTTTAATAAATATCCGGCGAGGAATAAACAGCGTGACGTTTTTTTATTTGTTAGATAAACTACTTGTCGTTTTAAATAAAATTGCATGCTGTTTTTTGAAGTTTAAATGGCAAAGCGTTGAGCTTAATTTGTTCCAAAAAGATAACTTCTTATCAGGCCAAAGGCCCTCCAATAAAGCCCAAGCCCAAGCCGAGCCGAGCCGGACGGACAGTGGCGACGGCGCGCGCGTGGGGAGCCATCTCTCTCTCTGAGCTGTTTAAGCCTTGATAACACAAAGGCATATATATACTGCTCTCTGATGCTCTTGACAAAACCCAAAAACTGGGTTTTTTTCAGTTTTTTTCCACACCAACATACCAACTTCGAAGCTTCATTTCTTATTCAATTTTGATATGTTTTTAAAGTGTGAATATACCACGTTGTAGTACTCGTTACAAGCTTCACAACGAGCTGCTGATCTGACCGGAACAACCACTGGCTTGGCCGGAAAAGTCGCCGGAAAATCAGAAACTATCAGCTTTAAAATACAGAGTTCCAACAATCCTCCACATTAATAGAAATAACTCTAAAAATATGCAGATTATATGCAGACTCTAAAAAAAATATAAATATTCTAATCTTGACTAGACTAGACAAACTTATCGAGAGTGTTTGCGAAAAATTCAATGTGTTTGAGTTGGTGGCATTTTTAAGCCTTGAACCACTCATAGTTAATATCTGTCGGGTTTACTTTACCAGAAGGTGAACATGATGTCTTGAACCAACCGGTGTTTTATGTAGATCGAGACAACATGCATAACGCAGCTTCATTTTCTCGTAGAACTTAGTTCTCTATTGTGTTCATTGTGGCCCTGAACTATTCCTGGTTTTCATGAGTGAACTTAGAGAATATAGCCTTGTATTTATTATCCTAGAAACGGCCTCATTTCTCACTCACTAGGTGATTGACCATGAAAAGTATTGAGTAATACTTCGCTTTAGAAGCTATGGAATCATTAAAAGCTAATGCTTATCCTTACATTTCGTAGCACTTTTATCATCTTAGGAGCTGGGAAGAGACTACTTTGTCTCAAGTTCTTTGGTTAGATCATGTTTGATTTTGTTTTCCCTTTGAACCTACGTCTTGGGATCTCCAGTCATGATAGGTAGGGTTGCAATCAAACATCTCCATTTGTGATAGGCTTTAAACCCATTTCTTTTGATGATTTAGCAACAATATCTCGTGGCAAACCTTTAGTAAATGGATATGCTAGGTTGTCAGCTGATTTGAAGTAATCTATTGTGATTACACCAGTTGAGATAAGTTGTCTAATGGTTTTATGTCGTTTTCTGATGTGACGAGATTTACCATTGTAGAGATTATTTTGAGCCCGAGCTATAGCAAATTGACTATCACAATGTATGCGTATAGCTGGCACAGGTTTCTCCCTCATAGGGATATCTTCCAAAAAATTTCTAAGCCATTCAGCTTCTTCTGCAGCTTTGTCTAAGGCTATGAACTCAGATTCCATGGTGGATCTGGCTAGAACTGTTTGTTTGGTAGATTTCCATGATATTGCTGCTCCTCCTAGTGTAAAGACATATCCACTTGTGGATTTTGAGTTTTTAGAATCTGATATCCAGTTTGCGTCACTGTATCCTTCTAAAACTGCTGGTTCTTTACCATAGTGAAGCCCAAAATCTTTGGTGTTGCGCAGGTAATTGAGTACTCTCGTTATAGCTTTCCAATGTGTATGACATGGATTACTTGTATATCGACTCAGTACGTTTACTGCATGCACTAGATCTGGTGCATACTCATTTTGTGAAACCGCTTCCCCTGAGTTCTTCGTCAAGTGCATTTGGGATCTAACGGAGTTTTTGCCGTGCTATTAGAGTAATTTTTAAATCTCTCTAGTATTGTTTCAGCATAATGAGCTTGGGTTAATGTAATTCCTTTTGAATTTCTTGTGACTTTAACTCCGAGAATTACATCTGCTACTCCCAAGTCTTTCATCTCAAATTTCCTTGTGAGCATGTTCTTTGTTTGATTGATAATGTCTTTATTGCTTTCAATAATGAGCATATCATCTACATATAGACATAGCAAAACATATCCATTTTTGGTTGTTTTGTAGTATATGCATTTGTCACATTCATTAATTTTGAAACCATTTGACATCATTGTACTGTCAAATTTTTCGTGCCATTGTTTAGGAGCTTGTTTAAGCCCATAAAGTAACTTTACTAGTCGACATACTTTGCCTTCCTGTCCAGGAATAACAAACCCTTCAGGTTATTTTATGTAAATTTCCTCTTCTAAATCACCATTTAGAAAAGCGGTTTTTACATCCATTTGATGGATTTCTAGGTCTCTTAAGGCTGCGATTGCTATCATCAGTCTTATTGATGTTATTCTCGTTACTGGAGAATATGTATCAAAATAGTCATGGCCTTCCTTCTGTCGGAATCCTTGAACTACAAGCCTAACTTTGTATTTTCCACCAGGTTTTCGTGTCATTATCCATTTATTTCCTAATGCTTTGCAGCCAGGTGGTAAATATGTTCTATACCATGTATAATTTTGCATGATAGAATCAAATTCACTTCTGACAGCTTCGTTCCAAAACAGAGCTTCTGGTGAAGCCATGGCATCTGCCAAAGTTTTAGGAACATTTTCTACTAGAAATGCCATTAGGAAATCTTCTCCAAAAGATTTTTCCTTTCGAGCTCTTTTGCTTCTTCTAGGTTCATCTTTTTCATTTTCTGAAATATCATTTGTAGAAATCTCGACGTTTGTCTCAGTTTCTGAAACATTGTCGTTGTCTCTTTCTTCTCGAATTCGTTTTGAACCTTGTTTTTCCTTGCATGGGAAAATATTTTCGAAGAAAGATGCATTTCTTGATTCCATTACTGTGTTTTCATGAATATCTGATATTTCAGATTTATGTACCAGAAATCGATAAGCACTACTATTATGTGCATATCCGATGAAGATAAAATCCACTGTTTTAGGTCCAATAGTGACCTTTTTTGGTGGTGGTACCGCAACTTTTGCTTAGCACCCCCACACTTTGCGATATATATACGATGGTAAATTACCTTTCCAAAATTCATATGGAGTTTTGCCAGTTACTTTGTGTGGAATTTTGTTGAGGATATAATTAGTGGTAAGCAGCGCTTCCCCCCACAGGTTCTGGGGCAACCCTGATTCCTGCAACATTTCATTCATCATCTCTTTTAGAGTTCGATTTTTGCGTTCAGCAACTCCATTAGATTCTGGTGAGTAAGGGGCTGTAGTTTGATGAATTATTCCATGTTCTTTACAGAATTCATTGAATAGCCCATAATACTCGCCTCCTCTATCGCTTTTAACTGTTTTAATAGTTGTTTTAAGCTGGTTTTCTACCTCGAGTTTAAATTCTTTGAATCTTCCTAAGGTTTCATCTTTGCTACGTAATAAGTATACATAGCAATATTTTGTGCAGTCATCTATGAAGGTCACAAAGTACTTTTTCCCACCTCTAGTTTGTATATATTTTAAATCACATAAATCGGTGTGAATTAAATCTAGAGGTTTGTTAGTTCTTTCAACATGAGGTGAGGGTGTTTTGTGAGCTTAGCCTGTACGCATACTTCACATTTTTGTTTACTTATTTTACATTTTGGGATTAGATTTAGATTCATTAATCTTTGTATCGATTTGTAGTTCACATGGCCTAATCTCTCATGCCAAATATTAAAAGACTCAACCAAATAAGCAACTGCCTCTTTCTTATTCATTGAAACTTTTGGAGCTACAACTTTTGGAAGGACTGTCATTACATTCATTTTGACCAGTCCATCCTTAACATACCCCTTTCCCAAATACACCACATTCTTCCTAATCACGAGCTTGTCCGCCTCAAGAGATGTGGTGAATCCATTTTTGCTGAGCAAGGTTCCCGAAACCAAGTTCTTCCTCATGTCAAGCACATGCTTCACATTCTGCAAAGTGACTTCACGTCCAGATGTCATCTTCAGAACCACCTTGCCGCGGCCTTCAATCTTGGAGACTGCTTTATTCCCCATGAACAGCTTCTCCTGAGTCTTGCTTTTCTGATAAGTGCTGAACATCGCCCTATCAGTGCAAATGTGGGTGGTGGGACCAGTATCATACCACCAATCTTTGGGGTTGTTATTTTCAACCATGTTGACTTCAGTCACCACTGCAACGAGATCTTCCTCCGTGAGATTCACCTGGGCCTTCTCATCTCTGATCTTGCTGCGATACTCAACAGTCTTGTGGCCATTTTTGTGACAGTAGTGGCACTTTCCCTTGAATTTCTCCACATTCTCATTGTTTTCATTGCCTTTGCCTTTCGTCTTGAAGTTTGGTCCATAAACCTTCAAGTTTGCAGCTGTCTTGGAAGGCTTGGCAGGGGAGTTAGCAATTGCCTTTCCTTTACCTTTCGTTTCAGCCACATTAACACTGTGCTCTTTAGCTTCGAGCTTGTCATTCTTTCGGTTTCTGGCTTCCATCTGAAGCCTCTGAATGAGATCCTCAAGTCCCATCTTCTTTTTTTTGTGCTTCAGGTAATTCTTGAATTCAGCATAGCTTGGAGGAAGCTTTTGGATGAGGCTGAGGGTTATGAATGTCTCATCTATTGATATTCCCTCAGCAGCAATTTCATAGCAAATGAGCTGATACGCTTCCACCTGATCCATGATGGGTTTTGAATCCACCATTTTGAAGTCATGAAATTTTGCAACTACATACTTCTGGCAGCCAGCGTCTTCACCTCTATACTTCTTGTCCAGCGATTTCCAGAGCTCTTTAGCCGTTGGAATCTCACAGTAGACTTGGTACAATGGATCAATGAGACGACCCAAAATGTAGCCTTTGGAGATGAAATCCGAATGCACCCAACTTTCAACACTTGAGAAGATGTGCATATCGTCAATCCCGTGAGGGATAATGGGCTTATCTTCCTCGATGAATTTGTCCAACTTGCACAAACTGAGGAAGAACAGCATCTGCTTCTGCCACGTTTTGAAGCCTTTGCCATCAAATATGTATGGCGTCATATTCTGAGAGATGACACCAGAAATAGCAGGAGGAGTCGCAACTGCAACCGGAACACTTGTGGATCCTTGAATTGGACCCGTTTGATAGAGACCAGCACCGAACAGGATACGGCGTGTGGTTTCATCAGGAATAGCACCCACTGGAAGGGTCGCATCGGTTGAAACAGCGTTCGTCACGCCGGTTGCAACAGGTGCTGTCGCGTTGAGTGGAGTCTGAGTGGCGAGGTCAATGGGGGTGTTATCATCGTCGTCATTTTTTTTGTCTGGGAGAAAATATGAAAACGGATCAGTACTCCATACAACCATTCAAATAACATCATATTATTTTAAGCAAAAATAATAGTGTGAAATCGATTTTCATTTTTGGTAATCTGAACCAAATCATATCAATAGAAGTCTGGAAAAACGTTTTGCAAACTCGCTTATAAGCGTTCGCAGAAACCGTTTAGTGTAGACTTGGAATGTTTCACAAATTCACTTAAGAAAGCATCTGTGAAAACGATTCATACATAAACGTTTTGAAAGAAACAAGTATCTAAAAACGTTTCGCAGATGATGCTATAAGCAAACCGCAAATCGTTTTTGAGATAAGTAAGAAACGTTTCGCGGAAATGATAAAAACCAAATGGCAAACAGCGTTTCGAAGACCGTTTCGCGGAAGTGCTATAGAGCAAACCGCAAACACGTATAGTAGACAGATAATAAACGTAAAACGTTTCGTGGAAGTGCTATAGAGCAAATCGCAAACACGATTCCAGAACCCGTTTCTATACATCGCTTTTTTCAATCCGATTAAAGCTTTAGACAGAAAGCGATTAAGAGTTAAGATTGTAAAAGCCGGAAAACCGGATCGACATGAACGATATAAGAAAGACGGAGTTAAGGAAATAAACGATTATATAAGACATGGAGGCGAGATAAATCTCTTTCCTTAACTCTTAATATTCGCTCCGTAGTGAGACGAAACTATACGAATATTGAGTCCCAGGATACAACCATGGAAGACGAATCACGCTTCACTCGTGAAACGACCTAACGAACTAAAAATTCTACGAACACTCTCTTTAGACTTACACTGAGAGATTGCTGTATTTTTTCTGTGTCCAAAAAAGTTAAGAATGGAGAAAGAGGAGAGACAATATTTAAAGAGAAGACGCGGAGCAACTTCCCGTAACGTGTGCTCGTTAGTGGGGATTTGGCAAAGATCTCGGGAAGTTTAAGTTACGAAAACTTATCCCCCAAGACTCGCTCTCGTTTTTAATAAATATCTGACGAGGAATAAACATCGTGACATTTATTTATTTGTTAGATAAACTACTTGTCGTTGTCAATAAAATTGCATGCTGTTTTTTTAAGTTTAAATGGCAAAGCGTTGAGCTTAATTTGGTCCAAAAAAAATAATAACTTCTTATCGAGTCAAAGGCCCAACAATAAAGCCCACGCCGGACAAACGGTGGCGGCGCCGCACGCGTAAGAAACCATCTCTCTGAGCTGTTTAAGCCTTTATAACACAAAGGGATATATATACTGCTCTCTAATGCTCTTACTGGTCGATGTGGGACAAACCCCAAAAACTGAGTTTTTCAGTTTTTGTCCACACCAACATACCAACTTAGAAGCTTCATCTCTTATTCAATTTTGATCTGTTTTTAAAGTGTGAATATACCACGTTGTAGTACTCGTTACAAGTTTTACAACGAGCTGCTGATCTAACCGGAACGACCACTGGCTTGGCCGGAAAAGTCGCCGGAAAATCAGAAACTATCAGCTTTAAAAAACAGAGTTCCAACATCCATATGTGATGTTACCATGAGACGTGAGGACTAACTGTCAAGATAGACAAAAAAGAGGATGGTAAACAAATAAGATGTCGCTGCGATTAGTTTCGTAAAGGTTTCCGGTGTCGTTCTTGACGCTATGAAAAGTAGCGGTGGTTATAATGATCGCTGCGATCACTTTTCATGGGCAAAACTACCGTTGCCGGCGTCGCTCTTCACACGCATGAGCAAGAGCAAGAAACAGTTATAAATTTGGCCGCTAGCCGCTGACGCAGCAACTAGGAAAAGAAGGGCTTCTGTATATAGAATGAGGCTTATGAGGACAAAACAGAGGATTGAGAAGGAACTCATCTGCTTCATTGTTCTTTAAGAGATTATAACTATTATATTTTTGTCTTAGTGTTTACACATAGATGCATGTTCTCGTTTCTTACTAACTTAAACAGCAATTAAATTTCGGTTTCTAATGTTGACTTCCTCAAACTGATAAGAGTGGTCTTTAAACCTGCCTACATGGTCATTAAATATACCAGGATTGGATCAAAACGTAGAGAAAACGTTGGTACTTGTACAAAGGTTGTTACAATTATATGAAGCATGTGCCACCAAGATTAAGACGTTCATAGACAAATAAAGTTATATAGAAAAACATAAGTGGGGAGGGAAAACAAATTAACCAAGTCTAAGATAGAGAAGGCCACAGGAATGATGGTTGTAATTAGGGATGTTAATATGGTAAAACCCACCCCATTTAAATCCACCCCATTTAGAACCCATATCCATTTAGACCCGTTTAAAAATAGGTCTATTAGGGCTACCCATTTAAATGTAGTTATTTTACTCTAATCCATTTAAACCTGTTTAGACCCATTTAAACTGTTGTTGACTTTTTATTCTAATTTTCTGTTTCCAATTAAAATTACTCTTTCCCGCCAAAACCGAGTAATTACGTTTTCCCGCCAAAACCAAGAAATTACGTTTTCCCGCCAAAACCGAGAAATTACGTTTTCCCGCAAAAACCGAGAAATTGCGTTTTCCCGCCAAAACCGAGAAATTACGTTTTCCCGCCAAAACCGAGAAATTACGTTTTCCCGCCAAAACCGAGAAATTACGTTTTCCCGCCAAAACCGAGAAATTACGTTTTCCCGCCAAAACCGAGAAATTATGTTTTCCCGCCAAAACCAAGAAATTACGTTTTCCCGCCAAAACCGAGAAATTACGTTTTCCCGCAAAAACCGAGAAATTGCGTTTTCCCGCCAAAACCGAGAAATTGCGTTTTCCCGCCAAAACCGAGAAATTACGTTTTTGGCGTAAAATCTAAATTTTGATTTTGGCGAGAAAAACTTTATTTTTGGTTTTGGCGAGAAAAAACAAATGGACTAAATTTAAGTTACTAAAAAATATAAATGGGTTAAACGGGTCCCCGATTATTTTAGACAAAACCCATTTAATAAATGGGTTTTAATAGGGTTATCCATTTAAAACCCGACTAGTTAAATGGGTCTAAATGGGCATTTATTTTTTCCAGAACCCATTTAAAACCCACGAAAATAAACCCATCTTAACATCCCTAGTTGTAATGTAATGGGAAGTTGGTCAATTGGTTGGATATATCAGAGCAACAACTATCAAAGACGAAAGAAGGACAAATACAATGATGACTCAATGGAGTATGAGAAATAAAAAAAAAAAGATATAATTTATATCATTTTTAAGGGGAGCAGACAACAGCAAGCAATGGGAGTCTATAGACACAAAAAAGAAACCTATAAATATGCCCAATACCTCTAGTTTCAACGAGGGTTAACACTAGTTATCGACGCATCATCGATGGAACAAGGAATAAAATTGTTGGCCTGACCATGTTGCAAATCCTCGGCTAATCGGTTGGGTCTCCCACTAAAGAAAAAACCAGGTGGTTGAGGCACAGGCAGAGTAATCGAAGTATTAGTGAGCATATGAAATATTGTCGACATGGCTGGCCGGTCTGCAGGATTTTCTTGAACGCACAATAACCCGATATGAGTGCATCTAATGACTTCATCTTCATCATAATTGTCTCCCATGGTCGCGTCTACAAGTTCCAACAATGATTTATTGTTCCAAAGCCTCCAAACCTGCAAGTGGTTTTTTCAAGAAAATAATATTCAGTGCTATGATAATAGTTTTTAAAGACAAAGAAAATTAGAGATTGCATTGGCATATTAGTTACTGACATATGTGACCAAGTTGCCTACTGAACCATCTATCTGGTGGAAGCTACTATTCCTTTTGCCAGCAACAATCTCCAGAATCAAGACTCCAAAACTATAAACATCAGTTTTCATCGAGAACTGACCATTTGCTACATACTCGGGAGGCATGTAACCGCTGCAATAAACAGCAGGTATCACTTTCAGTTTATCACAATATAAATTAGGACAAAAAGTGTAACTGAAATGGACAATTGTTTACAATGTTCCAACAATTCTTCCTGTATTGGCTTCAGTCTGGTCAACTCTGAAATTCCTTGCCATTCCAAAATCCGCGATTTTTGGGTTCATATCTGCATCTAAGAGAATGTTACTTGCTTTGAGATCACGATGTATGATTGTGAGTCGTGAATCTTGATGAAGATATAAAATTCCTCGAGTGATTCCTTCTATAATGTTTTGTCGTCTTGTCCAATCCAGTTGACCCCTTTTTACAGGGTCTACACATCCAATGTATAGAACCATTAGAGTTTATCTATGAGATCAGGAACAAAGATTAAGTGAATATATTGTTTCTTACCAAAGAGGAAGTAGTCGAGACTTTTATTGGGCACAAACTCGTAGACAAGTATCTTTTCTTCTCCTTCAACAGAAAAACCGAGAAGCCTAACCAGATTTCTATGTTGGAGTTTTGCTACAAGAAGCACCTCATTCTTAAACTCTTTCTCACCTTGACCAGAATTTTTAGACAGTCTCTTCACGGCAACTTCTGTTCCATTTGGGAACGTTCCCTGTGAATTCATTTGAGCTTTACACTATCAGAATTTATTTTCTTTTTATGGCACCTGAGTTTGTAACAAAAAAAAAAAGTAGTGGAGAAAGTGTAAGAACATTATGCCTTGTAAACTGAACCAAATCCACCATGACCAAGCTTGTTACCCTTATGGAAATTACTAGTAGCAGTTTCAATTTCTCTAAAATCGAATTCAAGTGAACCTGACGTTGTAATATCCCCTGCATCTGAAAGCATACATAGTGTAATGATAAAGAGCGTCCATAGCGCATTAACATTTTTAGCGCAAATAGCTGTAAATTGCCTTACCATCATCTTGTAGTGCAGTACCGTAGCTCGTTATTGGCCTCCCTGCAAGAAACAAATAATCATCTAAAGAACAGCAAAAGACATGAAAAATATAAATAAATTAACATAAATGTGTCTTTGTGCCAAATCATGAAGAACTCACTTTGAGTTGCAAATTTTTTGTATCCTTTTCTCCTCTTAAAAAGAACAAACCCTAGAGAAAGTAGTACACTGATCACAAATGCGAGAACAACGATGATTACGACAATTCCTGCACAAACCCAAATAGCAGGCGGCAGTGACACAAAGAAACATTAATCATCTAAGCTTTAAATATGTAATAGGCCTTTTTAAATCATTAAGGTAAACAGTAGATTACTTACTTTTCTTCTTGTTGTTAGTCTTGTTGCCTATCGAAGGTGGTAGAGAGACTGGGGGTTGATGTGGAGATAGAGGGGCCAAACCAATGGTAAAAGCCTGAGCGAAGGGATACATCTCCCACCTAAAAACGCAGCTGGGACGATAAACAATACCACCTTGGTGCCCCTGGCAACATGATTCAAAGTCGCTGACACATTGACTTAAGCAGATGCTGCAATCACTTAAAGATAATACCGGAACGCATTGCATTAACGCGTATATATTCTGGGAAGACGTAAATGGTACTGCTTCAGCTGCATAGTACTGCTGTTGAGAAGACCACGAAGTAGCACCAGATATCATTCGACTTGTTAAATCTCCCCACAGTCTATTAAACTTCGTTAAATTGGATCTGATATCTCCAGTATTGAAGTATATATACCTTGGTTTCATCTCTAGTGATCCGTAAAACGAACGGTTGGAGTAACGTACCATACAAAGAGTCCCATTTGCGGGCCAGGCGAGGCCTTCTGTCTGGTTAGGACAGTTCTTTATCATCTGTTTAGAAGCAAAGTCGATACAGTTGGAGCAAACCTTTGGATCAACACGTGAGATGCACATCCCCAGAGCATGCACCTCATCGTGGCCTTGGCCAATTGAATTATAGTAGAAGCTGTTTCGAGCCGAGACATTAGAAGCGAGATAAGACAGGACAAGGCGACGGTTTGAGTCATACTTGCTATTAGGTATAAAAGACCCATTTGTCCCACATTCTTGTGCAGACACCATAGGAAAGCCTACAAGGGAACACCAGAAGATTAGGAATAGAGTTTTCAATTTCATTTTGAAGATCATACAGAACTCGTTTGTTTGGGTTAGGACAACAATTATACATATGTTGTATGCCTTTCTTATTAAGCCCATTAAATTTGCATCGCAAAGTTATACTTGACCGTTGTTGGTCCTGTTGTCTTAGTCAATGTCTCTATTAAGTGGCTTCATGCAATTCGACAAAGATAACCGAGATTTTAGGAATCGACCATGTGTGCACATCTAAAATGGAACACGTTATATAACGCAACACTATCAAAGACTTCAACTCTTCTTAGTGTACTTTGACTAGTCATCCAGAAAAGCCAAAGTTTATATGTGCCAATATACAAAAAAAAACAGATAAACCTTCAAACAGATATACTAATCAATTTTGGCTTGACTCTGATATTAATTCAGTTTTCTTTTTTCATCAAAAAAAAAAAAGAAAACAGATAAGCCTTAGTAATATCCCTACTATATGTGCAAGGCAACAGCTGTGATAGTTACGAATACTTTAGTCGTAGGCTTGAAACACAAAGTATCTGGACATTGTTTGACCAGCCATGAGTATATAATCTGGAGCTACCTTACTCATTAATAAAAAATTCCAAAATCCATATTTAAGAAATCAAATTTCAAATTTACAATATCAAGGAAAATTACTAATCTAAGAAATACAACGCATGGGAGATTCAAGTCATAGCCCTCGAAAAGTGACTCCAGAAATATTTAAAAGGACATCAAGATTGATCTTCAACGAGGATTTAAATCACTAATGGTTTCATCGTTGATAGAGAAAGGACCAAATTTTCCAGTAGATTGTCCTGACTCCAAATCTACAGCTGATAAGTCCTGATCTCGTGTGCTTTGGAAAAAAAATCCAGGTTGGTGCGGCACTGGTAAGGTGATTGTGTTACTAGTGAGCATCAAGATGATCGTCGACAAAGTTGGACGATCCATAGGATTTTCTTGAACACATAACAATGCAATATGAATGCATCTGGCAACTTCACTGCTGTCACAACTCTTTCTAACAGATGGATCCACAAGCTCTAATGGTGAGCCATTTCTCCAAAGTTTCCATGCCTGCACAAGGAAGATCGATTAAATACCTTGAAATATAATTGTAGTCAAAAGAAGATTGTTATGATGTTTCTATTTATATACTTACATATGTGACCAAGTTGCTCCCCTTACTGTCTGTTTCGTGGAAGCTGCTATTCCTCTTGCCATTAACAATCTCCAAAACTAAGACCCCAAAGCTATATACATCAGATTTTGTGGAGTACTGGCCATGCATTGCATACTCAGGAGACATATAACCGCTGAAAACACAGAGTGAACTTGAGCATATATATATATGTAATCAAAGACTTAAAATCATATGATCTAAAAGAGAAAGAGAAATTACTATGTTCCAACTATTCTGCTTGTATTTTCAAGGGTTTGGTCAACCCCAATAATTCTGGCCATGCCAAAATCCGCAATTTTTGGGTTCATATCTGCATCTAAAAGAATGTTACTGGCTTTAAGGTCACGGTGTATAATTGTAAGCCGTGAATCTTGATGAAGATATAGAATTCCTCGAGCAATCCCTGAAATGATCTTGTATCTCATTGTCCAATCCAACTGACCTTGCTTTTCAAGATCTGTACATCCATGAAACTCATAAAGACAGGTTTCAAGAATGGCTATATCATAATGATTCCAATAAATATAATAATAGTAGTATTGACCGCAACATACCAAAAAGTAGATAATCGAGGCTCTTGTTAGGAACAAACTCGTAAACGAGAATCTTTTCTTCCGGCTCCAAACAAAACCCAAGAAGTCTAACGAGATTTCTATGTTGAAGCTTTGCTACCAGAACAGCCTCTGCCTTGAACTCCTGTGTACCTTGTCCTGATGTTTTGGACAGTCTCTTCACTGCAACTTCAGTTCCATTTGGA
The DNA here is from genome assembly GCA_932364175.1 of Eruca vesicaria subsp. sativa. Lineage (NCBI taxonomy): Eukaryota > Viridiplantae > Streptophyta > Magnoliopsida > Brassicales > Brassicaceae > Eruca > Eruca vesicaria. Next base: position 165,139 of record CAKOAT010258487.1, on the reverse strand, counting down.
AGTATACCCTAATGGAGTGTAAAATTTCGGACCCATATTGATTCAAAGTTTTATTTAAATGAAGTTACGGAAACAAGAAATTGAACAAACTTAAGTATACCTTGTACACTTCACCAAATCCACCTTGACCTAGCCTGTTACTCCTCGAAAACTTATCTGTTGCAGCTTCAATAGTCTTAAAATCAAATTGTAATGAATGTGTAGTTGAGATATCATCACCAGCTGCACAGAAAAGTGAATTAATGTTAATTCTGAAATAAATTCTCTTCTCTTGTTGAGCTAGAAAAAGAGCAACCAAGTGAACAAAGGTGCATGGACATGGGATGAGCTAGATACCAACAATAAACTCACATTGAAAATCAACTTCTTTGTACGATTTTCTCCTCCGGTTAAAAACAAACGCAAGAGCGAGCAGCACCAAGACGATGACAATGGTCCCAGTCACAATTCCAACGATAGCTCCCACTGAAAGGGAATCGCCATCTACGCAGTCATAAGTCACCAAGTTAATAATATTTTTTTTTAATTATTCAAAAAAAAGTTAATAAGATTACACAAGTGATCGATAACATAAGTTTAACTAGATTTTGACCCAGGCTTAAAAACGCGGAAATTTTTTATGATTAAAAATTTATATAATTGGGTTTTGTCTTAATTTAAAGAATGTTTTGGTATAAAATTAGTTTACCAAAATTTGTGGTGATAGTTGTTTTTCATTAGTTTTTAGTTTCAATTTTTATTTTTAGATTATGTTTTAAATTTTGGTTTTTGGTTTTTAGTTTTTAAGTTTCTATTTTTTATTTTCAGCTTTTAGTTTGGGTTTTTAATTTATAGACCCGCTGAGTTAGTTTGAACTAATATTACCAGCAAACAAATCTCAATTAATTGAACATGTAATTTAAAACTGAAAAGATGACAAAATAATTTTCTAAAAATTTGGAAATAGTTTATTTTGTAAATAAAAAAAGCAAAAAATATAACCTACGTTTTCAGCTTTTGGTTTTGGATTTTACTTTTTTAGATTTGGTTTTTCGTTTTGCTTTACATTTTTTTTAAATCTGTAAATTATTTAAGAAAAATAAAACAATAAATTATTTAAAAGTTACCTTTAAAATTAATCAAGATAGAGTGATTGTTATTTAAAATAAAAATATTAACATGTTTTAAAGTACATGATTTAAATAAGTGATTAATAATAGATAATTTGTTTTGTTGAAAATATTAAATATCTTTGGGCTAAAAAATATTAACATGTTTTAAAGTACATGATTTAAATAAGTGATTAATATAGATAATTTTGTTTTCTTGAAAATATTAAATATTTTTGGGCCTGAAAATAGTAATTGATTTTTGATCCATTAAGGTGGAAGTTTATTTAATGTTTTTGGAGTTTTTCTTTAATACTAAACCCAAAAACCAAACAATTAAATGTCATAAAAACAAAAGTAGGCCTAAAACTCTATTACATAAATAACCGTCGGTTTAATTTAAGTAATGCGGTTCAATCAACTATATAACTTGTATTATTTGTAACACTCTAAAAAGGGTCCAAATTTAAATGACATATCAGTAGATAAAAAGAATGACTCTATTTTAATAGAGTAGATAGATTTCCTTTTCTAGCCATTTTGACCATTTTTCTCATCGGTTTATTGAAATTATGATTACAAAATATGAAGCTTCGTAAATTTCTTATAGGGAAACTGAAAAAAAATGTTTAGGAAAGTTTTCGAAAGTGTCATGGTTAATATTTTTAGTCCCATATTCTGTATGTTTAGAAAAAATAATATGTTAAATTTTTTTTTTCAAAAGAAAATATTTTTATTCCCATATTTTTATGTTTAGAAAAAACAATATGTTTAATATTTTTTTTCAGAAGAAAAAATTTGTAGTCCTATGTATATTAGAGCCTAAATATTAATCATCTATTGGTTTATAAGTTTATTTCGGTTTGGTTCAATGTATATATTACATCCGGTTTGTCCCGGTTAGCTGATTAGGACCAAGTGTATATAGTGACCATTTCGTCACACATTAATGTTAACAGAAATTCATTCCCATTTTTGGCTTCTTCTCTTTCTCTCTCATGTTTGTTACGCCATGAAAGCTTGAGAAGAATCTTCCATTTTCTGTTCATCTCTTTTACTATTATGGTATCAGAGCGTTGAGCACAGCTCAACTTCGTTCTCTCCATTTCTCTCCGATTCGATCGATCTAATTTTTTGGGGTTTCCTCCTCTGTTTCTCGTTCGATCGGCTACGTTTTCTGGGTTCTCTACTCCGATCGTTGATCTCGTTACGATGGTTGTTACTCTCCGTTCCCGTCGACGTTCTGGTCGCTTTACACGTGCTGGTAGTTCGAATCTCCCTCCTGGTAGCTCCACTTCTATTCCTGAAGCCGTTGCAGCTCCGTCTCTTGGTGATTCGTTAACTCGTGCCGCCGTGATGAACCCCGACAACGTTCATTCTCCGC
>CAKOAT010258487.1:127540-161264 GCA_932364175.1 Eruca vesicaria subsp. sativa | reverse complement strand
GATGCCTTTTATAAAGCCAAGGGTATTGTCTCTTATCACTCATGTCCTGAGACACCAGAACAGAATTCTGTTGTTGAGAGGAAACACCAACACATCCTCAACGTTGCTCGTGCATTGATGTTCCAGTCCGGAGTTCCATTAAGCCTTTGGGGTGATTGCATCCTTACTTCAGTGTTTCTGATAAACCGTACTCCCTCTCCTGTGATCTCTAATAAAACACCTTATGAGCTCCTCACTGGTAAGCCTCCTGAGTACACCCTTTTAAAGACATTTGGTTGCCTCTGTTATGCAAGTACATCTCCAAAACAACGTCATAAGTTTCAAGAGAGAGCTCGGGCTTGTATCTTCCTTGGTTATCCCTCCGGTTATAAGGGTTATAAGCTCCTTGATCTTCAGAGCAACTCTGTTTTTATCTCCAGGAACGTGGTCTTCCACGAAGAATTGTTCCCATACCTTCAAGACACTACTTCTCCTGCATATGAGAATTTCTTTCCTCGGTTATTTGTTCCCTCTCCCACTATGACCTCTGGTCCTTCTTCTAGTTCTCCTGATGTTGCAACCTCCACAGACACTTCTGCTGGGTTTTCTCTTCCTCCTAAACGGGTCTCACGACCACCAAGCCATCTCCAGGACTATCTTTGTTCTTCTGCAGTATCTTCTACTGAACATCCTCTCTCAAATGTACTGTCCTACGCTGCTTTGTCAGATCCATACATGATCTTTATTAATGCTCTTAATAGCATTCCTGAACCCTCTTCTTATTCACAAGCTGTTAAGTTCAAAGAGTGGTGTGATGCTATGGGAATTGAGATCAAAGCTCTTGAAGAAAATGATACTTGGTTCGTCTGTTCACTGCCAGAAGGAAAGCAAGCGGTGGGTTGTAAGTGGGTGTTTAAAATCAAATTTAATGCCGATGGAACTCTTGAACGCTACAAAGCTCGTCTTGTGGCTAAGGGATACACTCAACAAGAAGGTTTGGACTATGTGGAGACTTTCTCTCCTGTGGCAAAAGCGGCTACTGTAAAACTTCTTCTTGCTGTTGCAGCTGCTAAAGGTTGGTCTTTGTCTCAACTTGACATATCCAACGCTTTTCTTAACGGAGATTTAGAGGAAGAAATATATATGTCCTTACCACCTGGATACTCACCAAGACAGGGGGAATCTTTTCCACCTAATCCTGTGTGCAAACTGAAGAAGTCACTTTACGGTTTAAAACAAGCTTCGCGCCAGTGGTTTTTGAAATTTTCAGAATCTCTGCTTCAGTTAGGCTTTACTACTTCTTCTGGTGATCATACGCTCTTCACCAAACACTCTGGTAATGTCTATATGGCCGTGCTAGTTTATGTTGACGATATTATTATAGCAAGCAGTTGTGATCATGCTACAAATCTTCTTAAGACTGCTTTGCAAGCATCCTTCAAGCTCAGAGATTTGGGGCAACTACGTTATTTTTTGGGTCTGGAAATAGCTCGCTCTTCTGCTGGTATTACTTTGTGTCAACGCAAGTACATACTTGATCTTCTTGTGGAGACTGGTTTAATTGGCTGCAAGCCTGTTTCAATACCTATGGACCCTAGCGTTAAGTTATCTACAGAAGATGGTGATCTTTTGGAGAATGCAGTTCCATATCGTCGTCTTGTTGGGAAACTCCTTTACTTGACTTTCACTCGGCCTGACATTATAAGCTATGTCAGTTCACTGCTTCTCCTCGTGCTCCACATCTTCATGCAGCTTATAAGGTTTTACATTACTTGAAAGGAACCATTGGACAAGGTCTCTTCTATTCTTCTAATTCTGATATGAAGCTTTCAGCCTTTGCGGATGCGGACTGGGGGACATGTCCTGATACTCGTCGTAGTGTCTCAGGCCTTTGTATGTTTGTTGGTCCTGCTCTTGTTGCTTGGAAGTCAAATAAACAAGATACTGTTTCCTGTTCTTCTGCAGAATCCGAGTATAGGGCTATGGCAGAGGCTGTGAAAGAGATGATTTGGTTCAGGAATCTTCTACAAGACTTATGGGTCGACAATCCTGGTCCAGCTCCTTTGTTTTGTGACAATACTGCAGCTATTCACATTGCCAATAACGCTGTTTTTCATGAACGAACCAAACACGTTGAACGTGATTGCCATGTGGTTCGTGAACGGGTTAAGTCAGGAATGATTAAAACGCTTCATGTCCGATCAGAGAACCAACTTGCTGACTTATTAACTAAACCTCTCTACCCTGGTCCCTTTCGACACTTATTAAGCAAGATGGAGTTTATCAACTTATATGCTCCATCTTGAGGGGGAATATTGGTTTATAAGTTTATTTCGNACGTGATTGCCATGTGGTTCGTGAACGGGTTAAGTCAGGAATGATTAAAACGCTTCATGTCCGATCAGAGAACCAACTTGCTGACTTATTAACTAAACCTCTCTACCCTGGTCCCTTTCGACACTTATTAAGCAAGATGGAGTTTATCAACTTATATGCTCCATCTTGAGGGGGAATATTGGTTTATAAGTTTATTTCGGTTTGGTTCAATGTATATATTACATCCGGTTTGTCCCGGTTAGCTGATTAGGACCAAGTGTATATAGTGACCATTTCGTCACACATTAATGTTAACAGAAATTCATTCCCATTTTTGGCTTCTTCTCTTTCTCTCTCATGTTTGTTACGCCATGAAAGCTTGAGAAGAATCTTCCATTTTCTGTTCATCTCTTTTACTATTATCATCTAATGTCGTAAGTCTTTTCTTGGACTTGTTGTCTTTCTATATTCTTTTTAAAGTTTTCTGACCTGTATAACGTTAAAAGGACATACCTCTCTTTGCCGCACCGTCTCCGTCACCGGTTAAAGGCTGCGGCGGAGGTGCCCTGGTGGAAATATTATCAAAAGCGCCTAAGAAGGGATAAAGATCCCATCGGAAAAAACAGCTCGGCCGCCTAGCAACACCACCTTGATTCCCACGGCAACACTCTTGATACCTCCTAACATTTGCTCGGAGACAAGCATCACAATTCCCCGGAGATAAATCCGGAGTACACTCCATCAACGCGTAAACTCGCTGAAACGTCGTCAACGGCGTGATATCCGCCGCATAATACTTACCACTAGAAGACGAAGAAGCTCCACTACGTCCCGCTGAAGCCGTATCTATCATCCGAATCATAAACGCATCCCAAATTCTATCGAACTCCGACATGTTAATGGTGATGTTCCCAGTGTTGTATCTTAATGTGTTCGGCTCAAGGTCCATCGATCCGTAGAAGGATCTGTTCGCATACCGGACCATACAGAGAGTTTCGGTGCCTGGCCATGAGAAAGCCTCTGTTTGGTTAGGACAGTTTTGTATTATTTCTGTAACCGCTTCAGTTACGCAATCTGAGCAGTCTTTTGATTGAGATCCAGGGATGCACAAAGCCATCGCGTAGACTCGGTTTGGTTCTTGTCCGAACGAGGAGTTGTAAAAGAAACCGTCTCGAGCTGTGACATTAGAGGCAAGAGACGACAGGATGAGTCGACGGTTTGAGTCATACGTAGTGTTTGGTCTGAAAGTTCCCGCAGTGTCCACGCAAATCTGTCCGGACACAGAGATGAAACCGAAGGTCACAAGGATGGAAAAGAGAATTGGAAAGAGCCTAATTCGACCCATTTTTCAATTTTTTTTAGTTTTTTGTTTTCGTGTGCTTAAGTGGTAAATGTTAAATAAGCGTATATGTTGGCTTTGTCAAAACTGGAGGCTCCAAAATATTTCATGACATCTGCATTTAACTAAAGTATTTTTGGAGACGGTCATATGGGAAGTCAAAGTTGAGCGTTAGTTAAAATGGCATTATAATAATGGAAATTTGGAAGGTTTTAGAAGATGTTAACGTGTGTTACGTGTTGTTCAATGGTTATTAGCGTACATAATAATGGACCGCAGCCCCATAAACAATTTATTATCTAAATGTTTGAAAGTGATAGATTAAGAAATGAGATCTATTCTCGTGGCATTTATTCTTTGTTTGTTTTCTTGTTGAGAGGACAATGTAATAATTTATGTCAAGTGTAACGTCAATTCAACAAAATTAGCCTGATTAAGGATTTACATAGTCTGCATGATCCAGCAATTCTTATTTTGCGAAAGAGATCAAGGTTCACTCCACTAGGGGCTTATTATTGCTTGTCCTCTAAGGAACAATAACGAGATCTTGTAAAAACCAGCTTGACACACACTAACTTGGAAGCAAGGGGACGGCACAGAGTATATGAGACTCCTCTACTTTCTTCTTGTTTTTAAGACTTGTCTCCCAAGTTATGTGTTATTTGTTAAGTTTCTTTTAAAACTAAATTTACTCCTCCAAATTTCAATAAAGAGTTTTATGCTAAATCAGTCAAACTGAAACTGAACGTTTTAAACTTTTACATATGGACATTAAACAAGTGGCAAACCTTTGTGGAAATTGGAAACAAAGTAAACAAAACAGAACATGTTAGGTCTTCAACGAGGATTAACATCAGTGATTGTTGCTTCATCCACAGAACAAGTACAAGACGAGTTCATTCTTGATCTGTTCCCGAATAAAAATCCAGGTGGCAGAGGTACAGGCAGAGAAATAGTGCTGGTTGTGAGCATTTGGTGAATCGTTGACATTGTTGGACGATCTGCAGGATTTTCTTGAACGCATAACAGTCCAATATGAATGTATCTAACAACTTCATCGATGTTACAGTCTTCCTTGATACCAGGATCAATGAGATCAGGCAATGATTTGTTCTCCCAAAGTCTCCAAACCTGTTGAAGTTACATAATATATATTCAGAACTCTGATCATTATATCAAAATTAAATTAAAGTTTGAGATTATGTTAGATTCTAGTTGCTCACATGTGTGACCAAGTTGTTAACTAAACCATCCCTCTGGTAGAAGCTGCTATTTTTTTTGCCACTAATGATCTCAAGAATCATTAATCCAAAGCTATATACATCTGATTTCATCGAGAATTGGCCATGTATCACATACTCAGGTGACATGTAACCTCTGCAAAATACACGGTAGTTAGCTGCAAAAGCATTTGTTTATCGCAATTGATCAGGTCAAAATAAAGTTGATACTCACAAGGTTCCCACTATTTTGGATGTATTGTCTACAGTTTGGTTCAATCCAAAGATCCTTGCTGTCCCGAAATCAGCAATTTTTGGATTCATATCTGCATCTAATAGTATATTACCAGCTTTGAGATCGCGGTGTATGATCTTGAGCCGTGAATCTTGATGAAGATATAAAATCCCACGACTGATCCCGCCGATGATGTTGTGTCGCGCTGTCCATTCCAACTGATTTCTCTTACTAGCGTCTGAATATTCATGCATAACCACAATTGGCTATGTAAATAAAGAAAAAACAACAAACAAAAACTATATATCATGAGTTTCAAAGTTATAAACAACTGACCGAAGAGGAAGTAATCAAGGCTTTTGTTAGGAACAAACTCATAGACTAGTAACTTTTCTTCTCCTTGAATTGAAAACCCTAGAAGTCTAACAAGATTTATATGCTGAAGCTTTGCAACAACAACAACCTCGTTCTTGAACTCTCTTTCACCTTGTCTTGCTATTTTCGACAGTTTCTTTACCGCAACTTCAGTTCCATTCTTTAGGATGCCCTTCATAGTATTTTTTTTTTTATATAAATTTTTTACATTACACACCACATCCCTTCATAATTATTACAAAGAAGCAACCTAAGAGCATGTTTAATGGGATGTTATTAATAGGCTGAACACAAATGCTTGATATTCGGCTTTGTACTCGCTACTCGACGCGGTTTGGTTTGAAAAAACAAGTACTAGCTCTAATCAAGTCTGAGTAACTAGTAAACGGATTTTATTATTCACAAGTACAAGTCAAGTATCAAGTTCATTTTAATTTTTAACTACTTGGTTTATTATTTGTTATCATTTACTTGTTACTTGTCATATGTTATTTGGTTTATTAAATACTTAGTATATATTTTATTAATTAATTAAAATTTATTTATTTTATGAATGGTCACAATTACTTGTTACTTGCCACATGTTCACTACTTGGTTGGTACACGATCCTTAAAGTCGAATACTTATTTTGACTAAGACGTGTATCAATTAGTCTATTTAAACTGCCTTCAAATACAAACAAATACAAAATAATAAAATAAAAATAATTATTCAGCGTTGTTTAGTTTATTATTCGTTTTGGTTAATGAACAAAGATATATTTTCCTAAATCATAGTACAACAACTCCTTTTCAATTTTTATAAATGAATCAAACATAAGTGATATATTTATATAAACATTTTGGAATTCTTTTCTTTCTTAATATAATATATTTCACGAATGATTAAAAATCAGAAAATAATGACAAAATGAACACAATGACATATTATTTTATATATAATAAATTTATTTACCTTTAAATTTTAATTAATTATCAAATAATTTACCAATAGTTATTAAGTAATTTGTAAAATTTTTACAAATAACAAGTAATAGAACAAGGCAAGTAACTTATAAGTCCATCAATTTTTCGCAAGTACTTGAAACTGCAAGTACTCGTTTTTAACAAACTAAGTACAAGTCCAAAATTTAAATACTCGTACAAGCAAAGCCGAGTACTAAGTATATCGAAAACACTAAGTACTCGGCTTGTGCCCACCCCTAGTGCTTAAGGTGGGAATCTTAGCGGAATTTAAAAAATCGTTTATTAATTTTTAACTAACAAAAACTAAGAACCAGCTCTTAAATATTTATGTAATAGCCGGTTCTTAGTTTCTTTAGTTAAGAGTTCAGAGATAGTTTTTTATATTCCGCTAGAACTTCATCCTAAGAACCTTCCATTAAACATGCTATTATTGGGCACATAGAGTAATATATACCTTGTAAACCACACCAAATCCACCTTCACCTAGCTTGTTTGTCTCAGAAAAATTGCTTGTCGCAGCTTCAATTTTCTTGAAATCAAATTGAACAGATTCCGCTTCATTAAAGACCAACATTTTGAGCTCGTCAAAAGAAGTTCCTAAACCATAACATTCTTAATGTTACAGTACCAATCAAGGCAACTCACTTGGAAGTTGTATATGTTTCTTTTCCTTTCTCCTCTTGAACATAACTAAGCCTACAAATATCAATACTGTGGCCAAAACAATAACTACCACTATGGCTGCGATAATACCTCCTGAGACCTTTTTATCTGCACAAAACCACCAATTCACACACAAAAAAACATAACAGGCAAAAAAAAACAAGAATTGTTCTGGCATTGTTTCTAAAGTGACTTGCCTTTCTTGGTTATATCGGTCAGATTAGCTACAGGAGGACTATTTAAAAGCGGAATTGGATCATTAATATGATCAAAAGCACCAGAGAAATTATACAACTCCCACCGGAAAAAGCAACTTGGCCGCAGCATAATGACACCTCTCTTCCTACGGAACCATTTCTTATAGTAATCAACGTTTGTCTCTATACAAAGACTACAATCCTTTGAAGAAAGATCTGGAGTGCATTGCATCAACACCAGTATGTTCCCGTAAACCGGCACTGGAGTTACATCCTTTGCATAGTTCTTACCGTACAATGATAAAGAAGAAGAAGAAGACGACAAATTGTTTCTCACTGAGGAAGAAAGTCCTGTTATCATACGAACCTTTAACCCGTCCCACACACTATCAAACTCCTTTTGATTTTCATTTTTTATGCTCATTGGGTTATTAAACACTGCTTTCGGCTCCAAGGTGAGGACCCCAAAGAGGAACTTACTAGAGTAGCGAACAAAGCAAAGTAACTCGTCACCTGACCATACGAAAGCATCTGTTTGGTTCAAACATTTACCTAGTAAACTATCTGAGGCGTCCTGGATACAGTATGAGCAAGCTTGTAGTTCAGCATCTGGAGCGCACATCCCCATGGCGTAGACTCTGTCAGAGCCTTGCCCGATAGAGTCGTTGAAGTAGCCGGCATGAGCCATGACGTTAGAAGCAAGAGTAGAGTTGATGAGAAGGCGGTTCTTCTCATACGGACTATTGGGTTTGAATGTCCCAGCAGTTCCGTCACAAGTTTGAGAAGAAACAAAAATGGGAGTGAAGCTTATGAGTATGAAGCACAGGATTGATACAGTGCTCTTCTTTCCCATTTTCTTTCTTCTTTAAATAATTCTGATAGTTTTTGTGTGTTTGGAATGTGTGATTCTTATCAGTTTGTCATGAACTTTGAATATTACACCTCACTGACGAACGCGCTTACCTCTTTTAGTATAGTATAGATATATTGTTAAAGTAAAATACGCTGTCCTACAAAATCGACTGCTTTTGAATTATGTCCGAATTCTCCATTGTCCAACTAATATATTTGTTTAGAGTAAAACGGGTAAAAAGTTGGGAATTACGCTAATATAGAACAAAGAAATAGGTTTCATGTCCCCTTAGTATAAACCAACATCAATCTTGTCCCTATAGTATAATTTTTTTCTATAATCCCAAAACTAACCCTAGATTAATTTAATTAAATGGAAATTTTAATTAAAACTGAATTTATAAAATGTTAGTTTTGGAATTAAAAAAAAATTAATAGAAACAAAAAGGGAACTCTCCCCGTAACCCTAATTCCCATTTAGTAAAGGGAACTCTCCTAGAAAACAAAGGCGACAGAGAGATCTTCTCCACCTCTCGATGGCAGCTGTCTTATTCTCTCCGCATCTCCGCCTCTCCGTCTCTCCGTCTCTCCGCCTCTCCGCCTCTCCGCCTCTCCGCCTCTCCGCCTCTCTGCATCTCTTTCTCCGCCGACATCAATCGACTTGTTCTCTCTGCCTCTCCGAATATCTTCCTCTCTGAATCTCCACTGTCTCTTCCAACGACATCTGTAATACTAAGGTAAAGCGACATCAATCGACCTCACTTGTTCTCTATTTCTTCTTTGCATGTTCATCGATCCGGTTCTTCTTTGCATGTTCTTCTTTGCATGTTCTTTTTTTGCATGTCTTTCTCTTTTGCTGATTATATGAACCAGTTACGTTTGTGAATTGTTTTACTTCATGAATTGAGCGTGTGTATAAAATGTTTCTTTTTTGCAGATTTTTTTTACTGATTTCGGTTTGTTTCATTTGATTTCGTCTCTGTTTCGTTTGTTTACTTATTATATGTGATCAATTGACTTGGTTTGTTTACAATTTGTTAACTTAATTGATTTCCATAATTTTGTAATTGATGTATACAACCGTAATCAAACTTTTTTTCCTTTGTAGGTATGGATTTAGAGCTACCCAAGCGTTTGTATGGAGAGGGTTTGGAACCTCAAGTTAAGAAGATCAACAAGAGCTGCCGGATGGAGCTTCTCGACCTTCTACATGATGCTATGTCTTCAGAGTATGGTGTTGTGAAGAGTGATCCTGTTTTCACACATGTGATGGAAACTGCGAGAAATCGGCTTAAAGTTTCTGCTAAACTGGTGCATAGCTTCTTGTGCTAGGAGATTGTTACTTCGAAGAGGCATGAGAAGTGGTTTGTCTTTGCAAGGACGCATCTCCGGTTTTCACTTCAGGAATATCATGTTGTCACTAGCCTCAAGGTATCTCAAGACAATGTAAGCGAGGTAGTTGAATGGAAATACGACAGGGGCTTTTGGAGCAACATGCTAAGGAGTGGTGGGAAGATCACCTTGAAGTCGATCAAGCAAAAACATCTACAAGAAGTTCACAACTGGACTCGGGTTGATAGGCTGAGGTTGATCTACTTGTGTGTGATCATGGGTGTTGTGATGGGAAGAGATGAGAAGGTCAACATCCCTCATATGTACATCAAGTTGGTGATGGACCTTGATAAGGTTTGTAACTTTCCTTGGGGTCTTCACTCCTATGACTTCCTGCTTAGCTCCATTACCAAGACTAGGAAGAAGCTGGAAAACAAGGAGAGCTACATTTTCGAGGGTTTCAGCTATGCTTTTCAGATATGGATTATGGAAACAGTTCCTGATTTTGGAGAAATACTAGGAAAAAGAGTGACTGAGAACTTCATAGGTCCAAGGTGTGCCTAATTGGAAAGGAGCTGCTAAAGTTTCTTATGACGACATCATTCAGATCGAGGACTTGTTTCCTCTGACGGTATGTATATTTGTTCTCGTGTTCTCTATGGTTTCTATATTTTTTTTGTGTATAGCTTTTGATGTTTTAATTTTTTGCAGGGTCAGTTGTACTCCGTCATCTCATTGAGTGGTAATGATGATGTATCTCTACATGCTGATTATACAAGAAAGCGTGAGATGCGAGATGAACGAGTGGACCTTATTTTGGATAGGATCAGAGATAAGTTTGATTGGAGCAACACATAATGGAAAGTTGTAGAACCTGAAGAGATTGGAATGGAGAAGGCTGACAAAGAGGATATTCACACAGAATCTGATGAGACTGAAGTTGATGCTGATGTGCTACCAGATGTGGAGACCTCTTCAGTTAATGGTGCAGGAAAAGAGAAGAGGAAGGTTCATGATGAAGGAGCCGAGACAAGAAAGAAAAAGTTGCTGTGTAAGCGAGCTTCTGAGAAAAAGATGGGTTTGGATCCTGAAACAAAGCGTTTCATTGAGACTCTCGTCCTCACATCTGTGGCGACCTTGGGGGATAGACTTAGTACGCAGCTAGCGATGATGGATACTGATTTTACAGAGAGGATGGAGATGATAGAGATTGAGATTTCTCAGATCAGAGCTGAGCACACTCCATCGACGAGTAGACCACGTAAGACCAAAGCTGATCCTCCACCAAAGACCAAAGCTGATCCTCCACCGAAGACCAAAGCTGATCCTCCACCTAAGACCAAATCCGATGAAGCTGCACCAAAGAAAAAGGTACAACCTAAGCGAAAGTGTAGAACTTGTATACGTGGAACTAGGATGCTTGAGTTAGGGTGCTGGAGCTAGGCTTTTGGAGTTAGGGTGCTGGAGCTAGGCTTTTGGAGTTAGGTTGTTCGTGGAACCTCATTTTTTCCTTGTGTATTATTATGTATAATTTCAGATGTTTGTTGTGGTATGGAACTAGTTTCTGTAAAATCTTCTTGTGTAAGGCTTTGTTTGTGAACTAAAAAACATCATCAATGTAATGCTTTGTTTGTGTAATAAAAAATCCATGCTTTTTATATGCTTATTTGTGTAATATGTTTAGATTGAATGTATTCTTATATGTTGTTTTGTTTTATGAATAGGGCGGGAAAGAGATTGCTTTAGAAACTAATGATTTTGATTTTGGATTGAGTACACAAGATATGAACAAACTGTCTCAAGATACATTTGTTGATGGTTTTGATCCTTCTCAAGTGAAAGTTGAAAAAGTTGAAAAAAAAAAGTAAAACACGAGCCAAGAAGACGTCCACACCACAGTTACGTGATGAGCTAATACGTCGAGCCGGAGAAAGATCACCGGATGCCCCATTGGTATATATCCGTGAATCTGACTGGGAAAAAGTAAGAAGTTGGTCAACTTCCCCCACGTAAGTAAATTATCAGTTTTGTAGCATGTATTGTTGCAGTTTAATCAATTAGCTTGTTTATGGTTTTGGTTCCTGTTTCAGACCGCTACGGATTGGAGCAGCGAATTTAGATCATGACATGGCTAATCGTCTTATGGATTTTACGGAGTGGCTTTCCAACTTGGTAAACCTTATGGAATATTACCTTTTTATTTATCTTTTAGGTATCTTGTGTGTATTAACATTATCTGTATATGCAGGAGATTGATGCCACGATGTATTTATTCCGTGAGAGAACGACTCTGAAACGATGGAACCGAATCGTGTGGCTTTCATGACTGTTGTCTTCAGCAATATGATCAAAAAGGAGTACGAGTGTTGGAAACGAGGTAAAAGAGCATATAGTCTTCATAATTTGCTAGTTCAGTTCGGCAAAGGGGTCCTTCCACCACATGGAAGAACACACGAGATATGGAATGTAGATGTTGATCGTTTGTATGTCCCTGTTCACGTCGGTGGGGTTCATTGGATCGCTTTGTCCATTTGTTTCTTGACCAGGCATATTGATGTCTATGATTGCGCGGGTTTAAAAAGGTACAAGGAGGTGGATGGATTTAAAAACCTTTTTCCTCGTATTGTCAAGGCAGTTGAGCCAGCAATATACCAGAAGGATTTCACTGTCGATCTGTATACCGTTACATATGTCCCGATGCCAAAGCTAAATATAAGTGCTTGTGATTGTGGTGTGTTCACGGTGAAGTTTATCGAGTGTATTACGCTTGGACTGGATTTGTCGTTAGTGAACGATGAAAACATCAAGGAAGCTCGCCTTAGGATTTTGTGGGATCTTTGGGAAGCAGCTAATGACCCTGAATTGGTTGAGAAGATGGCATTGTATAAACCTCCAGAATGTTTGTCTTCGACTAACACAGAGATTTTGTGATGAATCTAGTTTTAATTTACTTTCTAGCTGTTAGGTTTTCAATTATGTTTTTTTAAGGATTCTGATTTCTGATGTAAGGAACAGTTATGGTTTTTAAGGATTGTTGATGTTTGATTCTGGTTATTAAAGGAACATATATTTATGTTTTTATGTGATTCTGTCTAAGCAGGATTTAAACGAAACTCTAAACACACCCTAAACGAAACCCTAAACACACCCTAAATGAAACCATAAACACACCCTAAACGAAACCCTAAACAGACCCTAAACGAAACCCTAAACACACCCTAAATGAAACCATAAACACACCCTAAAAGAAACCCTAAACACACCCTAAACGAAACCCTAAACACACCCTAAATGAAACCATAAACACACCCTAAACGAAACCCTAAACACACCCTAAATGAAACCATAAACACATCCTAAACAAAACCCTAAACACACCCTAAACGAAACGCTAAACATACTCTACACGAAACCCTGAACATACTCTAAACGAAACCATAACTCTAAATGATAACATAAGGTAAAACAATGAATAAGGTAAACCATAACTCTAAATGATAACCATAACTCTAAATGTTGTTTTTCTGTTCCATATTAGAGTACTCTTACTAAACTTTTCGAATACCTTAGAGTACTCTTACCAACCTAAGAACTAAACCCGACATAGGATCCAACCGCCAACGAAACCCACCCAAACTAGATCCACAGTTGACCTAATACAACCCGACATATATAGCAATCAAACCCGTTTTTTTCCTTTTTTTCTTCTAATCTTCTTTCCGCCTCTTTTCTTTCTGAAACCGTCTTTTTCCAATCATGAGCAACACAAGGGGATTGTCGCAGGGAGTGCCGTCAAGATGATGGTGTGGGAGAGGGGTTGTGATATTCTATTCCAGAACGGATGAGAATCCGTTCCGGCGGTTCTATAGATGCGAAATAGGAGCACAGGTTTCGTTTCAAATTGTTTTTTTTATTCAAATCCCCATTTATACTGTCTTCATATCCTCTATGGTCTTGTGTATGATTTTTTAGTATCTTTGATGTTTTTCGGAAAAAATTGCGACATGATGCAGCGAAAATCAGATTTGATTTTCGATCTGATGCACTGAAATTCATTCTGATGTACTAACTTGAACTTTGTTTGAATGTAGCGGAAGAAGGAAAATCATTTATTTAAGTGGGTTGATGAAGCTTTGCTTGATGAGATTCGAAGGCTAGATGCTCAGCAATTGGAAATTACACAAGAGATTGAAGATCTCAAAAAGAGTTTGCAAAGTACAGTTGAAAAAAAAGTTAAGAAGCAGAAGAATTCACTTGAGTTAGGTTGTTTAGGAAGCATTTTATGGCTGTTTGGTAGATTGGGATGCCAGGAATGAATCAGTCTATTGTTTCTCTAAACGAATATGTGTTTTCTTCTCACACTTAATATGATGATTACACTGAATATGTCGATTTCCGTGGTTCTTTGTGTTCTATTTTATTCTCTTATGTTATGCTCTTAGTATGATAAACATGAGTGTAATGTATCAGAATGAAACTGACAAGCCAAGAAGTTCAAAACATAGAAGCAGAAAACATCATTCCTTGAACATAAAAATGTAAAACCGATAATTCAAAACAAAGAAGCAAAAACCAGATCATTAAACGAAAAGCTGCTTCTCTTGTGGAAGACTATATTGGTACTCTACAAGTTGCCCTGTTGTGCCCACTAATGCCACATCTACTACACTTTCGAGGCTGCTTCTCTTCTGATGTTTGCGAGGACCGAATTTTATCTTCAGCGGTTTCATATCTGCGTTTTCTTGTCCTTCCAGCTGCTTTTCTTGTGTCTGGTGATAGCACATTGATCGCCTTAACATCTTCTGGTATGGACCAAGCATCCTCAGGAACAGCAATAGGATTTATGCTTTCCTGATAAGCTTCTCTCCAAGCTCCTGTCGTGTACATTAAATCAGTCAATGTGTGTGGATCTCTGCCAACATGAAAACCAGCTTTAATTGCGTGCCTACAAGTCTTCATCAGGTCGTACTTCCCGCATGAACAACTCCGTCTATCCAAATCAACTAAGCAGTCAAATATATCACCTCTAACAAGCAAGCAACCTTCGGTGACAGGGTAAACTGCAAATGTTCGGCCTTTCCTTGCTCTCCTCTCAATCTTTTTCTCAACATATTTGGCCAGACCATGTTTATGCTTTGAAATCAGTTTCTTACGCTTATAAAATCACCGTGTCAACATTTCTCTGATACTGTCCAACAAAGGAATTATTGGATATTCTCTCGGAGAACACAGAGCGGAGTTGATAGATTCAGCAGGGTTGGTTGTCCTTATGTTATATCTGTATCCAGGAAATTTACATCGAGCCCATTTGTTCACATCGGCAGCCCTTAGGTAATTACCAATTGCTGGACTGATATTACACACATCAGCAAATGTATTTTCAAAGTCAACAACTCTATAAGCCTTGGACGCCTTCGCAACCAACCAAGCAAGCCCTTTCCCATGGTAACCAGTTACCACATTATTTAACAGATGATGAATACAAATACCATGTGAAGCTGTTGGATACACGTTCTCAAGTGCCTTAACAATGGACCCATTTCTATCCGAAATGATAGCCAAGTGACGATCATCAGGAATGACAAGCTTTAGTTGTGTCATAAACCATTGCCAAGACCGATCATTCTCTGAGTCGACTACTCCAAATGCAATAGGATACAAATTAGAATTTCCGTCTACATCAGTTGCAACCAATAGAACTCCTTTGTATTTGTTCTTCATAAAAGTTCCATCGACCACAATAACCCGTCTCATGACTCTGTTAAATCCTCGTATGGACTGCCGAAATGCAATAAACAGGAACCGAAATCTTCCATTACTGTCAATCTCATAAGCTGAATGTGTACCTGGATTAGCCTCTCTGAGCATGTGCAAGTAATTTGGTATTTTCCCATAGCTTCTCTCTGGGATACCTCTAACTGCATTGACCGCATATTCACGTGCATCATATGCTAAAGAACTTGAGATCTCACATCCATGATCCNTGGTATTTTCCCATAGCTTCTCTCTGGGATACCTCTAACTGCATTGACCGCATATTCACGTGCATCATATGCTAAAGAACTTGAGATCTCACATCCATGATCCTGAAGCATAATCTTAATGATATCATTTGTCTTTGGCCCTTCCTTCACGCCTTCATACTTATGCATAACCAGACTGCCTATAGTTTTCGCTGAAGCAATCCTACCCCCATTGTTTTTGCTTGAAGGTGCACATGTATGTTCACCAACATACTTTTTTATAGTGAAATATGCAGATTCCTTCAAACTCTCAGCTCGAACACTCCAATTGCAACCATTTTCTCCGCATCTAACATACCAAACTTGCCTATCCGATTTTATTACCTTATAGTCAAAGCTATGCTTCATTGCACATATCTCGAAAGTCGCCTTCAGCAACGTTTTGTTCTGAAAAAGTTGTCCCTTCTTAACAACATCGAGCAAAGAATACTTGTCCTGTTTGTGTTGCTTCTCTTTCTCAGAGTTCATGGTATAAGCATCATAGTCATCCTCTTCAGATTCATCCTCATCAGAGTCGACTTGTTTCATCTTAAGTTTCTTCTTATTGCTTTGTGTCTCTAGATGAACATCAGCTGTGTTTACCTCCTTTTCAGTAGATATTGAATCTGTTGGCGACTTGTTAAGATCGAAGTCTGCTTCATTCGGATTCTCAGCCTTTGATTTATATGTTACACATAATCCAGTCGAGGGGTTCTTTTCAACAAAACCAACAAAATTCTTAAGCTGACGATCATTTGCAATGAACACTGGTGGAGATGTTGATGTATTGATCAACCCAGCAGGTAAATAACTCAGTTCCATATCGGCTAACATATCTTCTTCCGTATCATAATCCTCCAACACCATTCTCTTTAAATCCTCTAAGGTAGAATTTGCTTCCAATAATTGTAACCTTCCCCCTCTGCCATCAGCCGAAAACACCCACCCCGTAGCACCTACTTCCCATACACCGCAAGTAGTATAGATGTGCATGGTACAAGAAAATTTGTGAAAATCAAAAGAAACACAATGGAGGGAGGCTAGGTTAAGAGGGTTGAAGAAGCTATGGTTTTTTTGGCGTCAAAATTCGTTTCCTAGATTTTTTCCCAAATTTTCGGAACTTTGTTTAGTTTTATCCGTAGAAGGTACGTTCTACACAGCGTAGACACACAAACATGTTTCGAGAAGCACATTCTACTATATGTAGACATCTGCGTTTTAAGTAGAAATCGTATTCTGACATTCGTAGAAGTGGATATAAACGTAGAACCTACATTCAGATTTTTTGTAGAAGTCTTTAAAAACGTAGAATATGGGTTCTAAAAACTGTAGAGATAATTGGTTTACGTGGAATATGCGTTCTACTATGCGATTTTTCGTAGAATGTGAATTCTACTCTCCGTAGAACGTAATTAAAATTTTTAATTTACCAAAATTTTGAAAATAAAAAAAATATCAGTTTGTGTATATAGAAATTTAATCACTTCTGTGTATTTTTAAATATTTTTTCGAGTCAAAGAACTATTTATTTTATTAATTTTTATAAATAGAAAGGGTAAAAGGGAGAAAAAATGATCAAAAAATATTTTATACTAAAGGGACATGAGACCTGTTTTTTTGTTCTATATTAGCAAGAAAAGAATTAACCTTTTTTTTCTTTTAACCTCATCTGACTATTTTATTACTCAAACTCAAAGTGATCTAGATAATTAAACCAGAATAGAATGGAAGCGATTGATAATTTTAGAAATTTTACTGTAGAATTTAGTCTTTAGAATTTTTAGATGTAGCTGTATCTAATGTAGTTGTATAAATAAATGAGAAAAAACAGAATAATGATATATATTCTTACAACAATCCTACAGTAGTATTTTTTTTGTTTAAAAAAACAAGGCTCCTACAACCATTTTTTTTTTTAAAAAAAATTGACTTTAGCTTTAAAAACTACTTAAAGCATGATTGATGATTTATATGGTTGTAAACAGAAAATAAAGTTAAAGTCACTAGTTAAACCCCAACCAATCACCCTCAATAACTAACAAAACAAAATTCTCTATGAAAAATTTAACATCTTATTATATAAAAAAGACTTTCCCCTCTTCTTATGTTGTCATGTCACTAAATAGGAAAAAGAAAATTCGCTATGTGTCACCACATCTGAAAAAAGAATCGATGGCTTCGTTTGGTCTTATGGGCTTTAACGAAACTTTATGATTAATGGGCCGGGACCATCACCACCATGTCTTCTTCTCCCCGGAGCCACCATGGTCGTGTCTTCTATTCGATTGAGTTTTCCTCCACCGTCTTCATCGTCACAGCCGTCAATCGCCATGGTTGGTTTTAGCATGTAGAGTTGAGCGCTTCAAACTTTATGCTTTAGTCGATTTGTGTTCGTCGGAGCGAGGTTGTGTTGAGACAGGAGGATCGAGTACTCCAATCTTTGTCCGTTGGTCTTTTGTTCTTTACGGACTGGAAGCTTCAAGCTTTGAATCGAAGGAGACGAAGCGTCCAAACCACACATGTGCTCATCGATTGATGAGAACTCTTAGAGTGTTTAGATCGGCGTTTGGGTTGAGCTGGAGAGGTCGAACATAACGGATTGAGGGATCTAGGTTCTTCACATCGACCGCTTTGCAACTCACGACACAACAATGACTACTTTATGATGTTTTGTACTTTTTGCTTTTGACAAATTTCAGTTTGATCCCAAAACTTTGGTTTTGTGCAAAAAAAGTACTCAAAATTGCCCCAGAACTTATAATTGTGTTTTTCCAACCCCTGTTTATGCAATATGTACAAATGCCAACCCCTAATGACATCGGAATGTAAGTTCTAGACACTAAAATGATCAAAACTAATAGATAAAAAACACTATACATCAGTGGTTCTAATAAGGCGACTACACATGAAAAAGATGGAGGTACTGCTCTTTCCTCTGAAAAGATAAATCTTTCTCTATGGTTGTGCTATTAAATATTCTTGGTGAACTGGTATCTCAAAACTCGGATAATTGAAAACGAGGCTCATATCAGCAAGAGGAAAGTGAAGTCTTTCACATTCTTTCTGTGGTATCATCACTTTTCCTCTTGTAGCAAATAATCTATTAGCAGATTTAGTGACTTTAATCTGATATATTCAGATTATGCAATAATGTGATCAAAAACTCATATTCACCTTCCTCTTTGTAATATTTTTTCTTTATCTTTCTTTTGAAATTATAATAAGCAATAAATTTTTGACAGTAAACGCATTTGTATTAAACCACCAAACAACTCTCAATAAAAAAAGTGATTACAAATTTACAATAAAAGTAAAATTAAGGAAAAACATTGAACACATAAAGTTAACTTTAAAAGGAACCACATAGAGAAAATACATTTTAAAAATATAAAAAGAAAATTTTAAATAAACAAAATAAAATTGTAACAAGTTTAAAATAGAACTTATTAAATTCAATAAATTTAAGACTCAAAACAAACATTATAATTTTAAGTAGTAATGATCATTATTAAATTTTTATGCAGTCTATCTGACTTAAATATATTTCCAGTTAAATGGCTCAAACTTCACAACTTATTAATTATAACTTTATTAAACTCATCTAGCAATTTTTTTAACACTAATCCTAACTATTATAGTTAAACTAAAACAAACATTAAAAGAAACCAATATAATAATCTTCTATACACTATTAATGATTATTAAGCACAATTTTTAAAATGAATAGGCGAATAAATAGATAAATATTTTTTTTTAAAATATGAGATTAATTTTAGTTTCAGTTAAGAAAAAGTTAAGCACGTTAAGTAATTTGTATTATTTATTTCCAACCCGCATGACAGGTCCTACTCTAGTTAACATATATATTATTGGAAGAAAAATATGTGAGAGCACCAATCAAGCGAAAACTAGCTTTATCACTTTTACTTATGGTACTAGCTTTTTAGAGTTACATACGGTGTGATTGGAATAAATTGAAGTAAATATGAAAGAAATAAAGATAAAATAAATAATCAACATTATAATAACACAAGGTTCTCTCGAAGTGTCAATACATCAGATTTTTAAATGCATGATAAAATTTTGAAACCAATCAAATATTTTATTTCTCCACGTAATCATACACGTTATTCACATAGTCTTTGTGTTTAACCGCTTTATTTCTTAATTTCACCTTCACGACGATGCCGGAAGATGAAGCATCAGAGAGAGTAGTGGCGGATTCCGATGATCGATCCCACCCTGATTCGTAACTCTAGGTCTAGCCCAGCTTCTACTGCATTTATCTCAGTAGAAGGTATTTTATGAAAGAGCAAGTCAAAAGGTATTCCATAAGTATATCATTATTACTGCAGAATAGAACATTAAACTTTTATGAGGTTCACACATTCTCTAATGCTGCTCAACTATCTTAATGAAACACAAAAATAACAAGTACGTAAAATAACCACGTCCGGCGAGACTCTGAAACAGATCCGAACTATATATACCAAACCCGATCCAATCGCCTGGCGTAAATATTAAAATGGGTTGGAAACTATTATGTCTAACTAACCAGTATTGAATTAAAAATAAATGAGTATCCTGAAAGATCAAAATCTAGAAATATATTTAATTATATTACTTATAACAATAATATTAGTGATCTCAATTCAGAAAAACAAGTTAGTTCTTTGGGGCATGTTTGGGTATTTTGATTTTCAGACAAAACTTGATAATTGGGTACAAGTTATCTAAACCAACACATTATATACATGATTACTCTCACGTAATAATTATCAACTTGGACCATATTTAATAAACATTTTAAATTATTTTTGGGTAAATTTCAATAATTTTTCAACAATATGCTAAAAATAAATAAATTTATAGATATTTTGGTTGAGAATAACTAATCTGAAAGGTGACATAATAAATGCAGGAAAAATATATATTAAAGTGATATTCAACGTGAAAACTTAAAACAAAAATATACACAAAAATTAATAGCAACAATATTTTATAATTAAAGGTTTCGGTTTATAATCAAATTGGCCTAAATATGAGAGTTGAGCCATACGTAAAATAATAAAACATGTACTAGATGTTATGGAACCACCTGTTTACTTTTTATTTAAGAGTCGATTAGATCCATTTTTACATTTGTATGTTCAAAATTTTGTTACCAAATCAAATGTCTTTATATTTCATTTAAAACATTTATGTTATCGATTTTAATTTTATCAAATCGAACATCAGATAGTTTAAAATTAAACGATAAGAAAGATCCCGCGCCGTAGCGCGGATTATGACCTAGTTATTTATAATGTTGCTTTGATTTACTCTCTCTTTTCTAGAGTAACACAGGGTGAAGAAAACAGAAAAGACAAGGAAAAATTTTCATTTTCCAGTACAAATGGGAGAAGATAGTTGGTTACCTATTTCATCTTGATTGGTTAAATTTAAGTTGAAGTGGGAATAAACATTTTTACTCTATTATTTGTTAATCTAATTGTGTCAGACTCAAATAATCAATATAGATTGCTTGCACTTCATCAACAATGGGAAACTAGAGAGTGGTTTTTACTATTTATAAATAAATATTTAATTTTTATATATAGTAATATATAATTTAAATGTATATGTATTAAATAATTGTTTAGTATAATACTTTTAATACAATAATTTTATATTAATATTGAGTAATTTCATTTTATTTTTTTTTGATCCGTGATTTTTCATCAATTATTCATATGGAGGAACAAAGAGAGATATTATGGTTTGGATATTTATATTTTTATCTTTTTTGTTTAAAAGATTACAAAAGCGAGTGAGGTACAAAATAACTATATATATATATATTAATTTGTGTAATTGATTTGATGTTTATAGAAAAAGATAAATTGCTGTGGTTTATATAAAAAAAATTATAGCTTACAGTTATGTACATCAATTATAGTATACTAAATATGAAATTAGGAGTATGTAATATCCGTATGATTACAATGCAAAATATATTTTCTTAAATCATTGTTCCCATGAGTTTTTAGTTAAAATTAGATTTAGGAAAATAATTTAATTAAATAGAAAGATACCAAGAATCCTAAAAGGTAGGTTATTAATTATTTCAACAATATTAATTAAACTGTAAAAGAACATTTCTACTTAAATATAGGTTTATTAAATATCGCAGTGACATTGTAATGTAAATAAATTGTAAAATTAAGGGTCATTTATATTTGTACTTTTTTAATAATAAAGATATATAGTGAAATCTAGATATCAAGTGAAACGAGATTATTCTGATAGAAAATAACGATGGCACTGTATGGACCCACAGCCTCTGT
The DNA here is from genome assembly GCA_932364175.1 of Eruca vesicaria subsp. sativa. Lineage (NCBI taxonomy): Eukaryota > Viridiplantae > Streptophyta > Magnoliopsida > Brassicales > Brassicaceae > Eruca > Eruca vesicaria. The sequence goes on along the minus strand of CAKOAT010258487.1, from coordinate 139,462 downwards.
TCTTTAGGCTTATTGTTCGAATACGTTGTTCACAAAAAAAAAAAAAAAAACACTTTTATAGCAAATATGGTCAGGATTCATAGCGTTCAAGAAAAGTTTACAAGCAAAATGGATTCAAGGTGATATATATATATATATATATATATATATATATATAAAAGATGTGGAGCAACTAAGGAATCAATAAAACATGTGTTTTGTTTTTGAATGTCCACTGGCAGTTCAAGTTTGGGCACTTTCACAAATCCCATTGAAGCCAGATATTTTCCCTATCCAATCATTTTTCGCAAATATGAATCATCTGTATTGAAGAGTTTCTCTGAATATAAAAGATCATCATTTTGCATGGATTTTGCGGTATATTTTAAAAGCATGAAACAACAAAGTTTAGCAACAAGGATACCAGTCCCTGTGGTACTCTTATATTGGTAGAAATTGAATCTTTTAGTATGGGCTGAGGCACATGCTTTACTCACGCAAACTGAATCTTTTAGTATGGAGGTGAAAACTTTACCTTTTATACCGGGAAAATTGTATTTTTATGGATGGATTAAGGAAAGTTCAAGAATTTTTTTGGGGGCAAGGTTGGTATAGTACACTAGAAAGTTTTGATGGTCTAATGGGGCCGTGGAACACTGGGGTAAGCCTTTCACTCCCCTTAACTCGGAAAGAGAAGCACTCATTTGTGCAATGAAATGTACGAAAAAATTATGTCAGTTTCATATTATTTTTGCAACGAATTGTTTTCAATTGATGAAGATGGTTTCAACACCAGAAAATTGGTCAACCTTTAAAATTTATTTGGAAGATATTGAGATCCTAAAAGAAAGTTTCCACAATTGCAAACTCATTCATATGCCACAAACGCATAATTAAAAGATGAGTAGTCTTGCATGTAGTGTTGGGAAATAATCATCGTTTATCGTTCATATGGATATGGATGCAGAGTCACCAGCTTAGCTTACAGAGTTTTGAATTTTCCTAAGTATGTTTATGTTGATTAAAAAAATTATTAATCTAATTATGCTATCCCGTTGGGCTCATAGTTCATTTTATTCATTCACTGTTTTCCAATGAAAAATAAATTAGAGTAGCAGCAGCGTTCAGTTTCTCAACCAATACACTTAAAACATATAATAATAATATAGTTTAATATTTTAACTAAAATTTAAATAGAAAATAATTAAAGCAATTATATGATGACATGTTATCAGACGTTTCTCAAAAGTCAAAACCAGTCAAATGCTTCTCTGGGACCAATCGTCCCTTTGCATCTCTCCTACTTTATCTAACTAATCTATTAAATTAATGATGGAGATTCTTGTACGTACACCACTAATGCTGCCCTTATGTTGGACAATTATTATTACTTTTTTATTAACATTTTTCTTCCTTCTATTTAGTTTTAATTGAGATACTCTCATTTATTCTAAAATTTACCCTTCACACTCCTAATCTTTTCTGCCATCTTTTGTTTATTTCGATTTATTCAGTGTGTGTGATTTATTCAGTGTGTGTGCTATTGTCGTCTTGTCAAATATGTATTGGAAGTTTGAATTGTCATAATTTAATGGCTCATACACACCCCTTATTATATATTAAGGGAAAAACTATATAACATATGAGCTATATGATGTCGCATTACTAGAATGATTATTAAAGTCTTTAGTGATATAAGTTGGTTCATCCCTCCTTCCATTACATAAAAACTAACATTGCAAATTATTTTTTTTTGTTACAAATTAAATATTATTTAGATTTCAATACAAACTTTATTTACTTTATATGTTAAATATACTTTTGTATTTTCTAGTTTATCTTTCATTGGTTTAAATATGGATATATGTATAGTTTTTTAAAAAAAAAAAAAACAAAAGTGGATATATGTATAGTTAATGATTTTTTTATTTAGAATTTATACAAAATTAAATATTTTTAATCTAGATATAAAACAATATTTAAAAGGAACCAAAGGGATTTTAATACACCACATTAAACTAACGTTAAAATTAGTTAGTAATCTACGAAAAATATCCTTCATTCTTTTCTTAAATAAAGCTACAAAAATAGAAAATGTGATTAGAATATATATTACAACATATAATTCTGAATAATAAAAAGTTTGATAAAATTTTGTCTTATTTATTAATTTTAAATTATATATTATTAAAACAAATTAAAATAATCACTAATACCATATAATAAAAAGTTACATTTTTGTGAATGTTATATTTTGAATTTTTAAATGACTATAAATTATTAAAATTGTGAAAGATGACATGTCAAAATTTTTGTTACATATGGTTTAAATAGTTTTTGTTATAACAAAATATATAAATAATTACAAAGCCATATGAGTTGATGTCTCATTTAATAGATATTTGTATTATATATAGCCAAATATGACTAAGAACTTTATTTTAAATGTAAATGTATACCTAAAGATTAATTAAATGCAAAATTAACCCAAAAGTCTTTTGAAATTACAATCAGTCTTTTATGACCAAACAAGAAATCCAAATTTACTTATATGATTATAATCATGGAAAGTCTTCTAAGATATTTTAGGTCTTCTAGAAAACGTCTAGGGAAGTCTTATCATATAGTTGATCTTGAAAATAGTTTATAAATTTTCTAAAAAAAATATTTTGATAGGAGAAAAATTGAAATCATATAATTATAAATATATGTAAGTGATATAAATTAAGATATAATATAATTAAATTGTTTTCAACATAGATGAGTGAAAGTAGTGAATCATGAGTTTTTTATTATATTTTCGAAGCTTAAATTATTTTTTTGAAAATTATTTTTTTACCTATATCGGTTTAGTTATGTGTATATTGAACATTTTTTAAGTTGAATTTTCTTTTAGTGAAGTGTTTAGATAGTTAATTAAGTATAGGGTTTATATTTAGGGTCTAAACGATTTCCATGAAGTCTTATGATGAATAGTATTTACGGGCTAGACGACTTCCATGAAGAATTCTGATAAATATATTTACGGGTTAGAAGACTTCCCTAAAAATCTTCTGAATCAAAAATATTTGACCTAAATGGAGATTTTTGTCTCCATATATAAAGAAAAATTTACACATCCTCTCTCTTCTTCTCAAATGGCTGCAACAAAAACGCATTTTTTTCACTCAAAAACTCTATAACCTCTCTCTAATCTCTTTAAACTTGAAAACACTAAACTTTGTATCAATTTCTCATTTTTGTCTCATCTATTTCTCATTAATTTATTTTTTGCAGGTTTTTAATCATATGGTTCTCATTTCCACTCCTTTAAAAGTAGATCGATTAATTTTAGATATGTATTTTTGTGTGTTCTATAAAGGTATATCTAATGTTTCACTCATGTTCTTTGTTTTTAAGCCATTTGAACGTTTTTGGATATGCAGGTTTTTCAGATCTGGATTTGAATATGCATGTTTTTTAGAGCTGGATCAGACATTGGAAGACTTCTTCTAAAATATAACACGCTAGAAGACTTCCAAGAAATCTTCTGACGGAGTCTTCGTAATAGATATGAACGTTTTGGTAAGTTTTTATGTCAGTAGTTCTTCATTTGGTAACCTCCTGTTGCATAAAGCTCTTAATTTTTTCACAAACCAAAACTCTCCAACCCCACTCTAATCTCTTTGAACTTAAAAACATCAAACATTATATGAATTTTTCATTTTTGTCTCATGTCTTTCTCATGTCTTTCTCACTAATTTATCTTTTTTTGTTGCATGTTTTTAATCATATGGTTCTCATCTTTCACTCGGATATGTATTTTTTCTGTTCTATAAAGTATATATATTTAATCTTCCACCCATTTTTTCTGTTTTAAGCTATTTGTACGTTTTTTGATATGCAGGTTTTCTAGATCTGAGTTTGATATACATGTTTTTCAGATATGGATCAGGCTTTGGAAGACTTGTGGGCGGTTTGCTTGGAAGTCTTCTAAAATATAATGTGCTAGAAGACTTCCAGGAAATCTTTCAGAAGACTTCCTGGAAGTCTTCTGACGTATTCTTCTCCCATGACTCCTCTTTAATAACAAATCTGAGTGTTTTGGTAAGTTTTCTTGTCTGATTTTTCTTCATTTAGTAACTTTTTTGTTGCATAGAACTCTTACTTTTTTCCCAAACTAAAATTTTCCAACATCTCTCTAATCTCTTTAAAAATGAAAACACCAAATTTTATATCAATTTCTCATTTTTTTCTCTTCTCTTTCTTACAAATTTATCTTATTTTTCCAGGCTTTTATCACATGGTACTCATATTCCCCTCTTTTAAAAATATATCTAAAAAGTTTGGATATGTATTTTTGTGTGTGTTTTTAAGGTTGAACTATCTCATCTTCCATTTATTTTCTTTTTTTGAAGCCATTTGAACATTTTTGGATATGCAAGTTTTTCAGATATGAGTCAGACTTTGGAAGACTTCGTCTGAGAAGTCTTCTAACATATAATGGGCTAGAAGACTTCCTGGAAGTCTGGCGAGTCTTCTCCCATATCAAGTGGAGTCGAAGCTTTTTTTGTGGAGGAATGATCTATAATAGTTTTGTTTGTGGTCAGTTTTTGATTTGTATGTATACTTTTTTAGTTGTGATTTGTTTTTGTAAATTGGAAGACAACAAAGACATCGTCAGCGATGTTTCAGTGATGTGTTGAATGGCAACAGATACGTCACTAACTCTGCCCAATCTTCATCTGAAAAGTCAAATGTGACGGTGTCGACTCAATATTCTCAAGATCGCTATTTAATTAAAACAACTACCTTGTCGTTCGTGAGTATGGCGACGGTGATTAGCTCTTCCATATTTTTGATGTTTCGTGTTTCACAGAATGGGTCATTACTTTCTCAACCGTGTTGCAATTGTTAGTATAGATAAGGCTTATCATAATATTAGTCATTATCCTATAAAGATCTATTCATAAAGATCTATGTTTATCTCTAAACGTAATGATGTTGTATATATACTATGTACGTTAACATGAATGAGATCATCAATTCATAATCTCTCTACATGGTATCAGAGCATATCTTCTCGCCCTCTAAATCGCCAATATGTCTTCAGATACTTCTTCCTTTGCAACTTCTGAGACTGCAACGATTTTCAACGTTGCCGATCCTAGGCTTACTCTAATCTTTCTCAATATGTCCAACATCACCAAACTCACACCAAGTAATTTTATTACATGGCGTCTACAAGTTCGTGCATTACTTGAAGCACACGAACTTCAGTTCTTTATCTCAGAAGAAGATCAAACTACTCCAGCAACTATCCCAACAACTGAAGATCCAAACGCACCAAATCCTAATTTTGCGGCTTGGAAACGTCAAGACAAACTCCTCTTCAGTTCGTTACTTGGATCTCTAACAGTAGCAATCCAACCTATTGTTGCAAGAGCATCATCATCTCTTGAAGTCTGGGAAACTTTGCATCGTACCTATGGTAAACCTACAAGAGGTCATATCAAACAGATCAAACAACAACTAAAGAACATATCCAAGGGAAACAAGTCTATCAATGACTACATGCGTTCGATCATTGAAATATCTGATCAACTAGGTCTCCTTGATGCTCTTTATGTTCATGAAGACTTACTTGATATAATCACTGATGGTCTTGGAGAGGACTACAGAACTATCACCGAGTGGTTAGTGGTAGAGACACTCCCATCTCTATGGATGAGCTACATGAAAAGCTTATCAACCGTAAAAACACAATCAAGCTATCCTCTCCAAAAGAAACGTTTTTTCTTGCAACAGCCAATGTTACTCAAACTCGACCACAACAAAATTACTCTGCTTCACGAGACGGTTATTCAAATCGAGGAGGGTTTCGACAACAACGACCTTATTTGGGGAAGTGTCAAATCTTTGACGTTCAAGGACACGGTGCTAAAAGATGTCCACACTATTAGCCTCAGCCCACTGGTCAACAGTACGGACCCACTTCCTACGCTCAACCACGTTCAAACAATCAATGGCCAGCAGCTCCTCACTTACCACTACCTACTCCTCAATGGCCGCAGCAAGCGCATCATACAAAAACATCATCTCCTCATCCTGACTTCTCTCAATGGATTCTCGACAGTGGGGCATCTCATCACGTTGCAAGCGATATCAACAATCTCTCGCTACACACACCTTACAATGGTGGAGAGAATGTAATGGTTGGCAATGGATCACACCTGCCAATATCTCACACTAGTTCCATATCTCTTCCCTCAAAATATCGACAACTCCATCTCACTAATGTTCTATGTGTTCCTGAGATAAAGAAAAATCTCATCTCTGCCAATAAACTTGCAAAACTAACAATGTGATGATTCAACTTTGCCCATATGATTTTCAGGTGAAGGATCTACACACGGGTTCTCAACGGCAAGGCCAATGAGGGAGTGTATGAGTGGCCGATTTCCTACTTACCAAACACTGCTCAAAACAAAATCTCTGCTCTTTCATGCATTAAAATCTCATCTTCGGATTGGCACTCTAGATTAGGCCATCCGAATTCTTCTACTTTACGCTTTACGCTTTATCGGTTTTCTTTACCTACTTCTTCTTCTTTGTCATCTAATTTGTTTTTCAACTCTTGTTCTTCTAATTAAAGTCATATGTTACCATTCTCTACATCAACTTTAAAGTCTACTTCTCCACTTGATATTCTCTTTTCTGATGTCTGGACATCTCCAGTCATGTAAGTAGATGGTTACAAGTACTATGTTATTTTTGTTGATCATTTTACTAAATAAACTTGGTTGTATCCTCTTAAAACCAAATCTCAGGTTTCTTAAATCTTTCGTGTCTTCAAAGCTTTAGTGGAAAACCGATTCAAAACAAAGATCACAACTCTCTACTCTAACAATGGTGGTGATTTTCAGGCTCTTAAAATATTTCTCTCTGAGTATGGAATCTCACATCATACTTCACCACCTCACGCAATGGAGCATAATGGAATGGCAGAAAGAAAGCATCGTCATATCGTTGAAACAAGCTTAGCTCTTCTCACACACGCCAACGTTCCAACAACATAATGGGCATAGTCTTTTGCCACTGCAGTCTATCTCATCAACCGGCTCACTACTCCAAACTTATCACATCAGTCTCCCTTTTAAGCGCTCTTTCACAGTGAACCGAATTACATCAAACTAAGAAGCTTTGGTTGTCTCTGCTATCCATGGATACGACCGTATGGCCACAACAAATTCAGTCCAAGATTAACTCCATGTGTCTTCGTTGGGTATTCACTAACTCAGAGTGCATATCTGTGCCTTGAAGTCTCAACATCGAGAGTATATGTTGCACGACATGTGGCCTTTGTTGAATCGGTTTTCCGATTCATCTCTCTTCATAAAAAGCCTTCTGAAAATACTCCTACTTCCTCTTCTCGAAATTGCATATCATCTAATTCTCCTTCAGCTTCTATTTCTCCTCTTTTTAATTAGTCACTTTACTATAAAATATCTCTGTGTACTGATAATTCACCTGCAGATCCGGTGACCACATCAACGCCACAAGAGTCATCAACGGCACAACAACAACAATCTTCTCAACCTACAACTTCATCAAACACAAAAGCAGAGAACTCAATCTCGCTTACACCAGCATCTTCCTCTTCTTCAGCTTCTCCGTCAGCCGTTGAGCCAAAAGATCACTCTATGATCACAAGAGCCAAGAACAACATACGAAAGACAAATCCAAAATATGGTTTAACTGCTACACTTCAAGAAGTTGAACCAGAGAATCATGTTCAACCTCTCAAAGATGAGAAATGGAGACGTTCTATCAGTGAAGAGGTTGATGCCTTCATACGCAATGACACCTTTGACCTGGTTGAACGATCGCAAGCTAAGAACATTGTAGGCAATATGTGGCTGTTTCGCATACAAAGAAATCCAGATGGCTCCATTCGTTGCTACAAATCTCGACTAGTTGCTAAAGGGAATCATCAGCGATCATGCATTGATTTTTATGAGACATATAGTCCAGTGGTCAAACACTCTACAATTCGGCTTGTCTTAGCAACAGCTGTGGCTCATGGTTGGCTTCTACTTCAGTTAGACGTAAACAACACATTTTTACAAGGTCCGTTGGATGATGAAGTATTTATGCAACAACCTACAGGTATGATTGATAAAGACAAACCGCATCATGTATGGAGACTCAAGAAGGTGGTTTATGGTTTAAAACAAGCTCCTCGAGCTTGGAATCAAGCTCTCAAAGAATTTTTGCTTACCATTGAATTTAAAAACTCTCTTGCAGATGCTTCCTTGTTCATACTTCAGACGGGTTCCTCTTTTATCTACATCTTAATCTATGTTGATGACATTGTTACCACATGATCTAAGTTACAAAAACTGTCGAGTGTTACTACTAAACTTGTGGCTAAATTCTCCCTCAAAGAGCTTGGAAATCTGTCTTATTTTCTTGGTATGGAAGCTACAAGAACTGAGAAGGGTCTTCATCTTACTCAGACAAGATACATTACTGATCTCTTGCATAGAGGAAAAATGGCAGATGCCAAACGAACTACCACATCAATGTCGTCTTCTCAAGTGATAACTCTTAATTCTGGTGATCCTTTAGCTGCAGATGCAACCGAATATAGAGTCATTGTTGGAAGTCTTCAATATCTGGTTTTACAAGGCCTGACATTGCCTTTACAGTAAATCGACTCTCTCAGTTTATGCATCAACCAACAACAGTGCATTGGGAGGCAGTGTTGAATCCGAGTTTTGTACGGTCGACTGACTGGAAAACTAAACTCGATTTGTGGGTTCTTCGAAGGCGTTTTATTAATCAGAGTTGATAATAAGAGAAGATTACAAAAAGATTCAAGGAAAGAACAAAGGTCGGAGCTTTATGAAAGTCCGACCGAATTACAAAGAGGTTCGATCGTCGGTAAAATCCTAAATCTCGCCGTCAGTGTTCTTGTCTCAATTTTCGGATCCCCTTTTCTTTTGCCCTTCCACTTCCTTTTATAGCTCTCGCTTGACCCTTGTGTCTTGCTCGTTCGCCCTAGGAGGTTTTGGGCCTAAAACCGTTTGATGGGCTTTTATTCAGGGATAAGTCGGTCGACCGTCGCTGCCCGGTTCGACCGGTTTATTATGATAATCGGTGGATTAATCGTCATTTAAACCGCCCGTCTTCCTAGCAGACTTTGCTTCTGGGCCGCTTATGGACGACGATCGGTTGGGCCTAGTTATTTGATGGGCCTAATGGGGAGGTATGGAATTCCTCTCCTACAGTAAGCCCCCCCCCCAGCCCGCTGGTGGGGAAGGCGATTTCTTCACAGTGGGACTGTAAGGGTTGGCTCGGATAATAACTGTCGTATCCGTTCGTCGTGGGTCCGTCGAGCGTCGTGCCGCTTCGAGTCGTCGTCGTTTTTTTTTTTTTTTTATTTCGGAAATCTTGCGATCCTTCGCTTATGGATTGTTTAACGGGCCTAGTAGGCCTAATAATGGCATATATTCTTGAATCCCACGATTTCCCTTTTTTTCTATAAATAGGAGTGTCTTGCTCCTCCACTCCTTTTATTCTTCTCTCCCCACCACACAACAAGGCCCAACCGATCGTCGAAAGGGGCGAAGAAAAGGATGTCAGATGATGGGCTCGCTGGTGCGAGCAAGAAGAAGCAGAAAGTTGCTGACGATCGTGTAACCTCGCCTCGAGAGGTCAATGACGCTCACGATTCTTTACCCTGTCGGGCACTCTGGGGTGGAACCACTCCGCCGGTTAAGAGACCTCCCCTCGCTCCTTCTGCAGCCGTAAATTTTGACTACCGTGGGACACGTCTGCTTGTTAATGACGAAGCTGCGTGCGGTGAGCTGGTTCGCCAAGTGTGGGGAGGATCAAGGTTGATGCCCGAAATTCGCGAGTTGGCGTTTCCGGAAAAGTATAATGACTCGGCCCGTGCGGATGCGACGGTAAGTTGTAATTATTGTTGATTCAATCACTCCTCCCCCCCCTCTCTTTTATACCATCTTTTAATGTGGCTAGTTGCGTTTTGACAGGCGTTGGCTCGGAAGAACCTTCTTGTGTTGGAGTATGAGTGCGCCTTGCGCAAAGTAGTCTTGGAACTTGTCAAGGCCGAAGAGGTCATCAAGGCAAAGGATACTGCGCTCGAGGAGATGAGGCATGATATTTCTGCAAAGGCAAATGAAATAGCGCTTGAGCGCAGCCGCCATGCCTGCGAATACAAGGATGCAAAGGAGATGAACGGTCGTCTTGAAGGTGAGCTTGAGACTACTCGGAGGCGGGTCGTCCAGCTGGAAAAAGACTTAGCCGATGCTGCTTTGAAAGCGAAGGAAAACATGGACCGTTCGAAGCAAATTCGGAACCGTGAGGCCATGTCCATTAGAGGTCAATTGATGACGTCGGCGGATCGTCGCTTTGGGAAATTTCGGAAGTACATGGCGGATAGGGATAAGCTTGAGGAAAAGCTTTCCCTCCACAGTCAGGCGATTGGGGCTTTGGAGTCATTCGACCTGCTGGAGGAATGGGGGGCGAAGGACCCTCGGAAATTGAAAGAAATCTTGGTCGCGAATGAGGCACGACTCAAGGAAGAGGTCAAAGGAGTCGAAGTTGAAGAGATCGCGGAAAGGGATCTCTCCCTCACTCCTCCTCGCCATGAGCCATTTCGCGATGTAAACCAATTTGGTACGAATTTCGGGTTAGTGGACTCAGCGACCGCGGCATCCCTTCGTTCTCCGGTGGTTAGTTCAGAGGGCGTAATCGATCAGTCGGTCCGCTCTGTCCCACGCGGCAGTATGGTTGCCAAGGAGGGAGTTGCTGGTGAGCACAATGCCGAGGGATCGTCTGCCTCCAAAGGCTGAGCTATGTTCTATTATGTTGTATTTTGTTGTCTTTTGATGTTGGTGTTCCGATCACCTTTGTTGTACTCATTGACGCTGGTATTCTTGTTGTTGCCCTTTGTGGTTTTTTGGGATATTTTAGTTGTTTCAAAATATCGTTTCATTTCTATTCCATATCGGTTGGCTCCCACATAGGGATTTCGATCACCTGGCAACTTTTCGATCAACCGGCCGTTGGTATGCCATGATGTTCAATCGGCTGGAAACTTTTCAATCAGCCGGCCGTTGGTATGTCATGATGCTCAATCGGCTGGCTACCTGTCAATCGGTCGGTCGTCGGTATGCCATGATGCTCAATCGGCTGGCTACCTGTCAATCGGTCGGCCGTCGGTATGCCATGATGCTCAATCGGCTGGCTGTGCCAATTGCAAAAGAGTGAGGGTGCTAATCGGTCGGTGGGGAACCAACGGGGATCGATGTTGAGGTTGTGATGATCGGCCGGTTGATTGCTCCACTACGAAGGGGAGGATCAATGGCGACCGTCGGTTCGGTCGGCTAATTGCTCTAACCCACGGAGGGAAATCAGTGGTGATCATCGGTTGGCCGATTGTTCCATCCCAAGGAGAGAGATCGATGGCTGATCAACGGGGATCGGCCGGCCGCTTGCTTCATCCTAAGGAAGGAGATCGATGGCGATCATTGGTCGGCTGATTGCTCCAACCCACGGAGAGAGAGAGATCAGCGACGATCAATTGGCCGACCGACTGTTCCGTCCTATGGAAAGAGATCGACGACGATCGTCGGTCGGCTGATTGGTCCATGATGATCGTAACACAAGTATTATATATATATATATTTTTTTTTAGTTTTTGTTTGTATTATAGCTGGACCTCGTGTGAGGTTGCCTACGTACCCAGAGGTAGGGATCAAGCCATTCGTAGTTCGGTTTGGCCGACCGATAGATCATTTGCTCTTCCGGAGAAGGAGCGAAATTGATGCTAGTCGATCGGTTGATTTTTTTTTTTTTTTTTTTTTTTTTTTTTTTTTTTGGGGCCGACCGATAGATCATTTGCTCTTCCGGAGAAGGAGCGAAATTGATGCTAGT